>CAJHNH020001779.1:1681016-1710542 GCA_905116865.2 Candidula unifasciata | reverse complement strand
CGCACAAAACTTCGTTTGACTGGTCAGAGAATAATTACTTGTAGGGTTTAATATCTTTACAAATGGTGTTGGTTATGTAGAGCACCAACTAATTAGTCTGTATAGGGGAAGGTCTAATGTTCGGAGCTTGATCTCTGGACATCAAGAACGGCCGAACTCTGTGCGATCACACAGCTAACTCTGCCCTCTCTGCAGCAGTGGCCAACTTTAAAAAGACATCAATTATGGTACTCGTAAACTATAATCAACTTACTCAAGCTTAGGAAATCTTCCAAGTTAGAAATGGAATTTTGAATGAGCCAATTTCTACATAGAGTGTATACAGGTCTTGACACTTTGGGATCAGGCGAAAGAATGTTTTTTCAAAATCAAACTTAGCGTCTCTAGGAAAGAAGTCCCCTGTATTCCTGCCCAAGGAGTAAACCGGTTTACAGGAATTTCTAAATAAGTTACCAGAAATCGTCAACCTACAATTGCAAGTTTGAAAATCAAGTTTGATTTATCAAAGCAACTAGAGGGTCTAGAAATGAGTATTTTACCAGATAAAGGTATATATCAATATAAGGGACCTTTCCGGACGGGTTTAAGTTTGAAATTTGACTGAGCGCGAGGGAAGTCAAAGTCGCGACTCGTCCATTGTGTAGGGTTGGCTGCTCACCTCACGACAATCACTCCCCGTAGGAAAGGGGGTGGGGGGGGGGGACTGGGAAGGCTTCATTATTGTGGGCGAGGAGGGGGTGGGGTGGACCTTAGGGTATCTGAGTCCCTAGGTTCTGGCGTCTATGTGAACAACTTCTCCCAATTTGTCTGTCACACAAGACAGACAGTCTTTCTGACCCCAATCCTCTCTTGTTATGTTCTAGCCAAGAAAGTGATTTTCACTATTCGGCCGAATACGAATAACGGGACTAACTATTCGGCCGAATACGAATACGAATACGAATAGTGTATAGTGTATAATATATATCTTTAAAAAAAAAAAACATGCATAATGTCAAATGTACGCTGAACTTTTACTTCACATAAAGTAGCACATAATTGTTATCTTCTTCGTTAGCTTTATGAGCCCTTTAGGTTTACTGCTGCAGATATCACTCGTCTCCATTCATCTCTCTGGCTGGCCTTCTCTTCACAATTTGTGACACCAGTTGTTTGCAGGTCTGGCTGGACACTATCTCTCGATCTTCTTTTTTTGTCTGCCTCGTGGTCTACGCCTATTTCTCTCTCAGGTGTATACATTTTTTACTTCTCTGTCATCTGACATTATTTCAATATGCCCCACCGTTTTAGTCTGTTAGCTCTCGTGATGCCAGTGATCAATGGTGATGGAAACAGATTATGTTTTACGTTGTTGCTTCTCACTCTCCATTCCCCGCTCTTAGCATCTTTGATGGGTCCAAAGTTTAGTCGTAAGACTGTTTTCGAAAACCTGTAATAAGGTCTCATCTCTTTTATTTCTGCTTCAAGTTTCAAAGCCATATAAAACGACTGGTCTAATGAACGTTTTAAATATTTTGATCTTGGTGTTGCGAGACAGACACTTTGACTTTAGCAGATGTTGAATGGCATAGTGTACTTAAGTTTAGATTGTATTCTAGATTGTATTTCTTCTCTCAGCATGTTGTTGGGGCAGTTAAAGTTTGCACCCAAGTATGTTTCGTTCGTTTGATTTTCATACAAACGACTTGGATGTGGCCGGAGTTTATATTCTTTCCATGTCTAGTTAGTATTCGTACAGAAAAGTAAACATTTGAAAACGTTTGTATTTCATCGTTCAGTCAGTCTGTGGTAACTAATAACTAGTGATGAAAGAATCATAAATATTATAACAAGTAACTAAACTTGGAAATTGTCACTGACAGCTTAGTTAATGCATGAAAGCTCTATTAGCTTTCAACAAAACCAATCGTCCCATGTTATCCGTATTAAGGCCGTGTATGCAAAAGCAGGTGTAAGGTAACTACTATTCGTATTCGGCCTAACCGCAACTATTCGGCCGAATATCGAATAGTTAATAGGTCCACTATTCGGCCCCGAAGCGAATACGAAGCGAATATTCGGTACAGCCCTAGTTATTATCCTTCTAATCCATCTGTCGCTAATCCTGACGCAAATCCCACACCGCTTTCACACACACACACACACACACATATATATATACACACACACACGCACACACACACACACACACGCAGACACACTTACTACCGGCTATGGTAAGTCACCCCGCCATGTTTCACCAGATCTATGACAAGCTGCACTGTTGTCTTTACGAGATGTTGTGACAAGGCGCAAAGTTCTGTTCTCAAGCTGTCATGGCAGACCCCGACAGTCTGCACTCGCCATGTAGTCCTATCAACCGTTGGAGGCGAAAGAAGGACGAGCCGTTGTTTTGACTGTAAGGTAAACAAGTTGTTGACACTATCAAAATATCTCCCAGGGGATTCCCGGCTAAGATAGTAATGAGTCTGGCCTGGGAGCGACGGCAGCCTCGTGCCTAGCACACTACATTTGTCATGGGGGCCGCAACGTTGGGCTGAGAGACCCCACACCCCAGAATTCTTCTTCTACTTCTTCTCATCTTCTTTTCTTCTTCTTCTTCTTCTTCTTCTTCTTCTTCTTCTTCTTCTTCTTCTTTCACCATTACAAGTACATTTACAACGATGTTTCGTGGTTTGCAGTTATGCTGTCGTTTTTACTCTTTTCGGTCCAAAGATTTCGATTTCGGCAAACCTCTAATTATCCACCGTTCACAGGGTGGTTTTTAGGCAGTACTCCGTCTGTTATTTTAATCCCCCCCCCCCATCCCCCCCCCCCGCTTGAAGCCCCAGAACCAACCCAGGAATTGTGAATATTAAAGCGCTGATACCTTTACCGAGTTGCCTCCAGCTGACTTAGAACCGGGTTTTTAAGGGTATACACAAATGCTGACAATCCTCAGGCTACAAACGCCTACGAGCAGACAGAAGCCGAAAATAAAATATCTGAATGAAGCTGGACCATCAAGTTAGCCTCCTCTCCCTCTCCGGGTCTTCAGAAGCAAAACCAGCCTTGGGCTGCAATGTTTAGCCCTTATCAGTAACTGCTACACATAATTTCACCTTGACATTCACAATAAAACTGGATTGTGGCGGAAGTTAACAATCTTCAACGGGGCTTTTAACTAGGTGCCGTCTCCATAGAGAAGATTAGCTCCAATATTTCTTTCAAACTCTTTGTCTTTCGTCGTGGCAGTGCGCCCTCTAAGACTGCTGTTATTTATATTCAGGCAAACAGAGCAATTAATGCTGTAAGCGGTGGGGTCATTGAGCCTGAGAATTTGGGGTTGCGTGTCTAGTGCTGTCGCCACTAACTGTGCAGGTTAGGATTTTATGTTTGCCCCTGGCAGGATGAACATCTATGACCATACCTAGGATTCAAACCCTAGTCACCCGCACCAGAGATCAGCATTCTTAGTTGTTGTGTTCGCTGGTGAGAATTCTACTGTGGAGACCAAACGGTACAACAAATCAACCTGCTGGACTATGCCAGTTACACTTCTCTACAGTTGTATTTCATGCAATGTTCTTTTTGGTTATTTTTTCTTCTTCTGCGATCGTCCTTAAAATGGTGGTTGGCACGTTGAGTTATTGTTAACAGCTAGGCTGTGACATCTGCAGCTTTCGGCCCAGTACATCAGATCTGAGCAAATCCCTAAATAGTCGCTTTGTACAACATATATATTAACTCTTTAAGCACCAGATTACGCACTGTAAGTTCATTGGTTATATCTATGAGGTTTACACCCCTTTACACGTTCCGTCTAATTATTCTATGATGTGAATTCTTTTGAATTGCAACTTTTACTATAATTCCTTTTGTAACAAAACTGTATTTTTTAAAAATTCTTCCAGACTAACACTTGTGGCTGAAAAGTACCAACACTTTAGGGTAGATGGCGCAGGAGTAGCAGCTACCTGGAACTGAACTACTTAAGGGCGGTTGATTTCCCCCCCCCCCCCCCCCCCCCACCGATAAATTTGGACGGGAGCTCAGGAGGCGGGAGCCTCCAGGTTTGGGTACCTGTGATATAAGCCCCTGGAGAAAGTAAGTCGCGGCCTCCTCTTACGGTATTTGATCTAATACTAACTTCACCTTTCACTACATCAGGAGCAAGCGATTAGCTTTCAACGTGTATCCACGCCACAATAAGTCACTTCATTAAATAAGACCATTGCTCTACCGAATTGTCCAGTTATAATCGACGACAAAAGCTTCATTGACTTCACTCGCGTGTCTTTGTTTTCTGAATCCTCAGGGCTAGTCTCTTCAGTTGACCGCTGTAACAACACACCTGTGGGCAGAAGGGAATCTCCTGCCGTGTGTCACCTGTCCGTTGTTAGGGAGTTCTCATTCAGCAACATACTTTCCCCAGGGCAAGTAGTTATGGCTGTCGGATGGGTTTGAGAATTCGACTAATTTGTTGTAATTTCGTGGGTTCTTATCCTTCTATTTTCCGGACTCCCTATCTACTCTACGTACAAAATAATAACAGAATGCATTATGACAGCTTAATTATAATACACCACATTCCCTAATTGAAGGAAGCCCGGCTCTCTAGCGAAGTTGGCTAAATCTGACGTTCGCGGCGGCCGGGTGACGAGCTCCTTGTGGTCCGGGTTCACTCCCGGGGGTAGGCAGAAAAGCCACATTTTTCCCAGATTAACGGTACCTATAATGGAATCAAGGCCGAAGGGTTGCGATATCCATAGTACCGAGTCAAAGGGTTTACAACTCATGATTTCTGGATACGTTAAAAAAAAAGGGGAACCCAATCATTGCCGATCACGCAGCTCTTCCATTTAATTACAGCCCCTTCTCAAATGGTCTGTCTTCTTAAATAACAGATTGTCTTGTTTATAAAGCCTTGTTGTGCGTTCATTTTTGTATTGCACTCTTGCTATTTTAATTTTGTTATTTTATGACTTTGAGAATAGAAACCTCTTTTTGTGCGATCTTCTTCTCCTTCTTCTAACTTCCTCATTTACATCTGCATGAGTGAGATGTAAAGTTCTGATTCTCGCTCTTGGCTCACTCGACCATATAGATATGTAGAGCTTCTCTGATGCCATCATTCGATCTTATTGTTGGTCTACTTGTGCTTCACCTCCCTCTCATCTTTTTTTTTCTGTGCCTTATATGGAATGGCGTCGCAAGGGGTTTCTCTCTACGCAGACAAACTATTTTATTTGCCGTTTACATGAAATATTTTTTTTTCCTGTGCCGACATATTATCCTTTTTCTGATTGTATCTGTTCTGGTACAACAGTTACACACCTATGCAATCTACTTTTCGTCCTTGTTAGGATGAAATTTTTCGTTATTAGAAGCCCTACTCTGGCTCTTACCAGGGGCCGCAATATAGCCCGGCCATAAATATGGCCTAGTGGCTGAACGCGGTTTCTGGGACCTCTCCACGGTGATCCTCACCCACATGGTGGCACATTGTGTCATCGGGTGTTTATCGCTTGTCTGAGTCCGAAGAAGTTTAGCACACTGCACAGGCTCTGTAGCACCGGCGAGTATCCTAAAATACTTTGGGTAAATTTTAACAAAAATTTTGCCCCGACAGCGCCATTAGGCTACTCTTTCTGATTTCCAACTGGATAGGGATTTTTTTAAGTTGGCAACAATGCACACGGGCGTCCGATCTCACTACCCAGAGACCAGGGGAAATACTAGAATGGCAAGTCCACATGAAACAATCTAAACCCTTACCAGGTATTGAACCCTGAACCTTTAGCACTCGAGGCAGACACCGTCCCTGGAAACCACGCAGCTCTCTACTTAATTTGAAAAGAACAGCCAATATAAGGACGTTTTCCTTTCAGGTATTTGTTTTTAAGTTTTATTTTGTTTCAGATACATTATTATACAATTGTTCCATTCAGCACCTTATTATTGTTAATATTACTGTTGTTAATAACATAAAAAGGCGTATTCCTCTTGAGGTTCCGTTTGAAAATGTATGCGAGGGCTAAGTCCTTCTTCTGTCTTCCCTCCCTCTCCCCCGACACACATAGACACAAACATACACTCACAAGGTCACTTCTCATTCCCTTTACGAATATCTTCTTAGTGTCGGCGCCTCAAACACCGCCCACCCGTACATTCCCCAGCCACTCTACATACAAAACTATAACAGAATGCATTATGACGGCCTAATTATAATACACCACATTCCCTAATTGAAGGAAACCCAATCATTCCCGATCACCCAGTTCTTCCATTTCATTTACAGCCCCATCGCTAAAGGTCTGTCTTCTTAAATAATACATTTTCTAGTTCGCTTGGCGCATTAAATGGATTCACGTGTGACAAGGAACCGCCATTTTTGCTCTGGCGCCGAGCCCTGTTAATTCCAGAACTGCCGGTATTGATTACACGGCGCATCGGAATTCTTGTTGGCTTCATTCTAGGATTTTGGAGTCAGCATAGTTTCTTTGTTGACTGTAATAGGATTAGTTGAGGATTGTGAGGCTGTTGTCTGTGTGTATGCGTGTGCATGTGTGTTTGTCAGTATGTGGGTGTGTGAGTAGAAGTATGCATTTGTTCTTGTAGAAAAAATAGTTCAAAAGTGTGTTGCATATTCTTTACAGTTTACAGGATTTTGCATAACCACCCACAGCATTTGTGGGTGGTTTTTGATTTCGTTGTGGTCACTTTGCATTCAGTAGTTTGGTACTGCTGATTGAGCGGTCGGATCTGGATTAAATTGCCGAAACCAACACTGAATCGCCCGCTGCTGAGATAAACTCTGACACCTCAGAATTACGAACCGTGTCGGCAACGCCTAAGCCAGAGAAAAACGGACACGAATAGATAGTGCACTGATCTATAGCCCTAGCCTCTCTTCTTTAATTGCTACCTGAAGAACTGACACTCAGTGACTAGGACTGCCAACCCCGTTCAGCCGACAGTAAAAGAACAGTTATACTAAAGTACCATTCGATTACGAGGTATTGTGCTGCCAAGGGTAGCTGAATATAGATTCTTGCGATGTCTTATAAATGGCTTTGGTAGAGCTAAAATTGCAGTCGAGAGGGTCTACTGCATTGCTGCGGATATTATTCCTTTTGGCGCGGTCTCTGTCTGTCTGTCTGTCTGTCTGTCTGTCTGTCTGTCTGTCTGTCTGTCTGTCTGTCTGTCTGTCTGTCTGTCTGTCTGTCTGTCTGTCTGTCTGTCTGTCTGTCTGTCTGTCTGTCTGTCTGTCTGTCTGTCTGTCTGTCTGTCTGCCTGCCCATCTGTCTGTCTGTCTGTCTGTCTGTCTGTCTGTCTGTCTGTCTGTCTGTCTGTCTGTCTGTCTGTCTGTCTGTCTGTCTGTCTGTCTGTCTGTCTGTCTGTCTGTCTGTCTGTCTGTCTGTCTGTCTGTCTGTCTGTCTGTCTGTCTGTCTGTCTGTCTGTCTGTCTGTCTGTCTGTCTGTCTGTCTGTCTGTCTGTCTGTCTGTCTGTCTGTCTGTCTGTCTGTCTGTCTGTCTGTCTGTCTGTCTGTCTGTCTGTCTGTCTGTCTGTCTGTCTGTCTGTCTGTCTGTCTGTCTGTCTGTCTGTCTGTCTCCCTCTTTCTCTCTTTGTGCAGAATAGATAATTTAAAAAAAAAAAATTCGTGAATTAATGAATTAATCAAAAAAGGGATGAAGGAATGTATCAAGAATTGTTTGCATTTAGGGAATTCTCACATCCTCTGTCGCATTCCTCAGTAGCCAACGAAGAATTTCCATACTGATTCCATTCCTTTCTTCACACACAAGTCGACCACGTTCAACCTGCTGTTGGCAGCGAGCCGCCAACGTTCTCCGGCTATACTTGTGGCCTGATTTATTTGCACAGTTTGCGTGTCTCAGATTGAAGTTTGTGCGCCAGCTCTTTGGCCTAATGTTCTTTTCCTCGGAGATGGCCCGCTGTTTCCTTTTCTGTGTCTCATCGTGTTCCTCCTGATTTCCTTTCCACTGGATCATTAATTCCTCATCTTGTTCATTCTCTTTACTATTTTGCCTATGAGTCCTTCAATGTGCCCAGTGAATTTGTTCCCTTCTACCTGACCAAGCGTATCTGGTAAGTGACCGAGCTAGTTCGCAACTATTTCTTACATAACCACCAGTTAAAGTTGTACAATTTTCTATATGGGTTCCAGGACCCTTTTATAGGAAAAACAAAAATAGACCCACTGCCTACCCAAAAGCATGTCGTAAGAGTCGACTAATTGGGAGCTTCCTTCGAAGTCGGAGTGCGTCTGCCTGAGAGGCAAGGAACCAGCAGTCTGCATACAGATGAGTCAGATCTGTCAAACAGATGCACAAGCAAAACTCAGGCTCTGGAACAGAACAAGACTGCAGTCAAGAAGTGGACGAACAACCAGAATGTTCCGCCAGAGTTTACAGCTGAAGAAGAAGAAGTTGTAAAACGTTGAGTGTTTTACTTTGCCAAAAGTACTGAGAACAGTTTTTTGGGTCGGGATAGATTTGAAATTGTGAAAATAATTCACGAGTGATCATAGCGATCTTATAGAAGTCTCCCCTTAATAAGAGCGGGTTATACATGTGATGTGGGTGACGGGTTATACATGTGATGTGGGTGACGGGTTATACATGTGATGTGGGTGACGGGTTATACATGTGATGTGGGTGAAATGCTTGATGATTGTGATTTTTTACTCACATTATCATAGTTCGGCCGGTTGTGGAGCTTATGAATGGTAGATGAGGTCTGGTGTCTGCACAAAGACAGATCCCCTGAACATCTAACTCAAGTGCTCTGTGCAGATTGTTGTAGGTGGAGGGAAGGGGTTCAGGGTTGATGTGTATGTAACGTCCATTGTTTATGAACTCACAGAAGGGGTTCAGGGTTGATGTCTATGGAACGTCCATTGTTTATGAACTCACAGAAGGGGTTCAGGGTTGATGTGTATGTAACGTCCATTGTTTATGAACTCACAGAAGGGGTTCAGGGTTGATGTGTATGTAACGTCCATTGTTTATGAACTCACAGAAGGGGTTCAGGGTTGATGTGTATGGAACGTCCATTGTTTATGAACTCACAGAAGGGGTTCAGGGTTGATGTGTATGGAACGTCCATTGTTTATGAACTCACATGCTCAGCGATGAAGATTGTTCTGGGTTGTGGGGTGGGGTGGAGAGAGAGAGAGAGAGGGGGGGGGGGAGGAAGGTGTTGGGGAAAAGTGCAAACGAACTCTTGTGTCCCATACTGATTGTGCCACTTGCATCTGGATTAAAAATGGTTTGACCTTCTGCTCACTTCCGGCTAAATCTGTCTTCCCGGGGTATTTATAGTCTGTCCCTACTTTTGCACTGTCTATTTCAGCGGTTCTCAACCTGCAGGTCGAGATTCCTTTTTTGTGTGTGTGGGTAGAACGACCTTTTTACAGGGGTCGCCTAACATCATCGGAAAACACATTTTCATTGAAGTTATAACGTAGTAACAAAAGTAATTATACTTTTGGGGGACGCTACAACATGAGGGTTGCGGCATTGGAAAGGTTGAGAACCACTGATCTACTTAATCCCAGTGAGCCGTTACCACGTCCATTTTGTGAAAAAGCAGCTCACCGCCTGAAGAGATGGCAGCAGCCAATCTATCAGCTTGATGACTATCCTTTTAATATATGGGTTGAGAAATAAATCCAAAATAAGAATGGGAATCTGGTTAGACATGGTGGCTGGGTGGGATGACTATTTGTCATATTGGGGCTGCCATGTGAAGGTTTGGCCATCCTGCGACCCAGAGTCGCCTCCCCGATTTCAGTCCAGCAAGGCAGATCTCAGATACCCAGTTCTACTTAATAAGAGGTTGCAATCAGTCTGCCACTAACGGTTACACCAGATACCTTCTTGGTACACCCTTTTTTCCACTGCAGGTAATGGAAGGGTTGTATCTATTGACCCACTCAGACACCTACGCTATTCGACTGTTCGAAAGGGGCCCTCGATAATGATGACAGTAGCATACCTTTGTTATAGAGATATGCAACAGTATGAGGTACCGGCACTTTTACGCGTCCTTTTTTCAGCACTACCGTAAAAGGAAATTTGAAATGAATATCGGTACTTGTTTCAGACACTTTATAGTAAGCACTGACACCCCCCCCCCCTTTTTTTTTTTTTGCCCACCAGAAGACTGAATGAATAAATGAATGAATGAACCAAGAATTTACATCACTGCATTCGGACATCCCCACACCTGCTCGGTCTCCTTCCTGGGTAGCCAATGAAGAGTCAAAATGCTGATAGCACTAATTGCTACCTAACTAAAATCTTGCCTGTGTTTTCCTCTCAGTGTCGAATATCTTCAAGAACCTCTGAGGAAGGCTGTGTGGTCTGGAGGCATGGTGTCCGCCTCGTGTGCTAGAGGTTCCGGGTTCAATCCCCGGTAAGGGCTGGGATTTTTTTTTCACGTGGACTTGGACTTCTAGTAATTCCCCCTGGTCTCTGGGTAGTGAGATTGGACGCCCGTGTGCATTGTTATGCACGTAAAAAATATTTTGGCAGTTGGAAATCGAAAAGAGTAGCCTAACAGCGCTGCCCGTGAAAAATTTGAAATTGAAAATCTACCTAAAGTAGTTCAGCGTCTTCGCTGGTGCTACAGAGCCTGTTCACTGTGCTGAGCTTCTTCGGACTTAGACTTAAGTTAGAAGTTATCCTTGCTAACAGTACTACATTACTAACACCAGATAAGTGACACATCAACAGTAGAAAATGAAAATTTATAGCCTGGCATTTCGGATCAAATTTCCTCAGCCACCTCCCAAGAATGTGTTTAAAAACACAAAGGATCCGCCATGTTTCTTCCCGAACCCTTAAGTAGATCTCTTGACTTCTTTACTACTTCCGCCTCGGTGGAGGATTCCCAGTTTCTAATGTTTCGTCAACCGTGATTGATTGCGTCTTTTAGGGTTAATGTTACCCGCCATATAATTGGCACGGCAATAAACCAATCAGAGGCGGCGATTTAGTGAGTTATTTATAGTGTATTGGCACGTGGAAGGGCATTCCTTGTTTTCGGTTAATTTGGTTGAACTGAATAATTTAACAGTTAAAACCAATTTAACGCTGACATTGCTGCGGCGTTTTGTCCCTCGCTGCAGGTATCTGGTCTGTTTTACTTCCAGAAATTGACTCCTTTTGCTTGTCTGCTAGAGTGGTTAAAAACACGCATGATTGTTTCATGTGTATCATTTGCGAGGCGTGTGTTTAGAAGGCATATTTAATATACTTTATGGCATTGGTTTATGCTGTTATGGTAGAGATCGAACGTACTAGAGGAAAAGTAATCGGGGCAGAACATTTTTAGAGAAAACTTAGACAGAACATAATACATTAGCTAGAAGGTAGATCGAACAGGAAGGTTGAGGTGAGGGAGGGAATAGAAAAGATATAATACACAAGAAGGGAGAGTAGATAAGACAGCACGCAGTAGGAGGAAATATAGATAGACAGAACACTTGGAGCTGGGCTGTTTTTTAAATTTAAAAATAATTTTGGTTCCCAGGTCAGCCTAGCTTTAAAATGGGTGCAAGATAAAGTCCTGGAAAGTAAAGGCTGCCGGTGTGATTTTGACCACACATAGATTCTCTTAGTACTGAAAGGTCTCTAAAATAAAGATCTAGCCCTATATGTCCATGCGCCTGAAGACGTGAAAAGTGGGTCCTTCACTTCTATATACTGGCCCAGTGGTATCAAATCTGTGCACATTTTTGAGGTACCCAAGCCATGCGCCCATTTTAGGATATATTTATATATGTGTGTGTGTGTGTGTACACACTCTGTGTGTATGTGATTGTGTGTGTGTGTTATCGTTATCAACTTATCGTGCCCGAAGAGACGAGTATATTTGGTCACCTATATATTGACTGTTTGTATCAGTGTCGTCAGAATAGGCTTAGTGACTATTACAGTCTTGTCCTCCTCTTCTTCTTCTTATCATGATTATTATTATTAGCGCTTACCGACTGTAAACTCCGACGCAAAGTTTTTTTTCTGTCCACTTCTGGTGGTTTTGCTCAAGAATTGGACTTTTGTGTGCACATCCGTTTTACAGATCTGATATATTTTGATGCATGCATTTGACTACTCACCTCGAAGCATTCCAGCTTAAAAAAAAAAAAAAAAACATCCTGAATTAGTTGCTTTTTACGACACATTTTTTAGAGGTTGTCAATCTGTTCTCCCCCCCCCCCCCCCCCCCCCCAAAAAACCCACCTTTTCCTAAAAGGGTCACTTATTCATCCATATCTTGACTGTATCAAGGTCAACAACTGTTTAATCACCCATATCTTGACTGTATCAAGGTCAACAACTGTTTAATCACCCATATCTTGACTGTATCAAGGTCAACAACCCATATCTAGGCTACAGAAGATTTGGCTTGGTCACTCTATCTCGACTGTTTGTATCATTGACTTCCTTTGAAGCCGAAATGGTTTGGCGTACAAATAAGCAAGCTCTATATAACGGATGTACACGAAACTCTCAAATTCTGAAACAGAACTTAAGCCCTGAACAACTAGAACCTTTCGCTGCAGTTACATCTGGTGAACGTGAACAAGAACATCCTTTACAGGCCGGTGCAAAAACAACCCCAAAATTTTTTTTTTTTGGTTGTTGTGGGTTTTGTATGCACATTTTACCTTCAGTAGTTTGTCACTGCTGTGAGCGGTCGGCTCTTGATACCACTTTCGAAACCAATGCAACTCGAAAAATCGTCTGCGGCTGGAATCAAACCCAGGACCTCCTCATTACGAAGCTCTTTCGCAACGCCTATGCCATAGACGCCGAAGAAGAACATTGAGGCATATATTTAGCCACCCCTATCTTGACTGTATCAGCATCGACAGCATATGTGCATCTGTTTAGTCACCAAAATCTTTACTTTATCATTGTCGGCAATATAAATAAATCTGTGTCAGAACCATTCAGCTGGCGGCCTGCGAACCAAATCTGGTCCGCAAAAGCCTAGCAGATGGCCTGCGGATCACCTGCAAATTGTATTGTGTTAACAATCCTTCTATGCTAGGGCTCATGCTTCCGGCCCCCTGAGTAGACTTAGTTGAATAGCCATGATCTATATAGTCACACATAGCTTGCCTGCGACAGCGTCTACAACAGAGAGCAGTCTACATTGTCAGCGTTACAGCCAATGTTTTGTTGTCTTTCAGCATTAGGAATGAATCAACGTATGTAAAGTAAAGAAAAGGACCCTTTTCCACGCCTGTAGGCATATAGGGCAGACAGGGCTAGACCTACATTTTTATAGACCAATCAGCACAAGATTTGTGATGTGGTCAGCATCACGCAGGCCGTGTTTACTTTCCGGGACTGCACCCAGTACCCACTCAAGGCTGTGTCGACCTGGGAGCCAAGGTCATTTCTGAAAAATATCCGGCTCTGCCAAGGAGCGAACCCACGACCTTCCGATCCGCGGTGAGCGTCTAGCCGCTCCGCCACGGCGTTTGCATAAATGTACGTAGTCACCAATATATTGTTTGTACCAGTGCCGACAACAGAAGAGATTAATGTACAGTTGTAACTGAAAGATTAAGACCACATAGTAAATAGATAGCTCCATACTAGGAGTATTTCGATTGCAACTGCTATTTAGTCACTCATATCTGGACTTTTTCAGCGTCGACAAAAGAGATGAATGTACTTAAGCGGCCATATTTTTGATTCTATCACTGTTAATGAAAAGAAAAAGAAAAGAAAAAGATGCGTGTATCTTGTCATACATAACGTTTCTGATTTTTCTATGGTGCTGAAAACCGTAAAATGCACCGTGTGATTCGAAATGTGACTGCTTGTGTCAACGAAGCGGATAGAGGAAGCCCTTCGAGAACAGGTCACAATTATTGAGTCAGATCACAACTGGAAGAGAAGCTTGCATACATCAAGGACTTGATTTCTGCGATATGTCCGGCAAAGGATGCAGATATCGCTGCCACGTTGTGAACGAACACGGCACACTGAGCGCACTTTCAAGAGTGGCTGACGGAAGAGGTTATGGTGATAAGCGAAATAATACGGAGAAGACATACAAGAAGATTCTAGAAATTAGAGGACACAGAAGAAGAAGAAGAAAAAGAGGAAAAAGAAGAAGAAGAAGAAGAAGAAGAAGAAGAAGAAGAAGAAGAAGAAGAAGAAGAAGAAGAAGAAGAAGAAGAAGAAGAAGAAGAAGAAGAAGAAGAAGAAGAAGAAGAAGAAGAAGAAGAAGAAGAAGAAAAAGAAGTAGTAGTAGTAGTAGAAGAAGAAGAAAAAGAAGAAGAAGAAGAAGAAGAAGAAGAAGAAGAAGAAGAAGAAGAAGAAGAAGAAGAAGAAGAAGAAGAAGAAGAAGAAGAAGAAGAAGAAGACGACGACGAAGAAGACGACGAAGAAGAAGAAGAGTAAGAAGAGGAAGACGAAGAAGAAGAAGAAGAAGAAGAAGAAGAAGAAGAAGAAGAAGAAGAAGAAGAAGAAGAAGAAGAAGAAGAAGAAGAAGAAGAAGAAGAAGAAGAAGAAGAAGAAGAAGAAGGAGAAGAACAGAAAAAGAAAATGACGAAGAAGAAAATGACGAAGAAGAAAATGACGAAGAAGAAAATGACGACGAAGAAGAAGAAGAAGAAGGAGGAGGAGGAGGAGATAGATGCACAGCAGGCCAATGAAAACGAGGAAGAAGATGAAAAAGAATTCCTGCTTCTGAGTTTGTAGTGCAGTACATACCATCTTGTGTATCTTGTCAAACGAAAAAGAAGAAAATAAAATATGGTATATTCAAGTAGGTCCTTTGTGCTTTGCAAAGTTTAAGAGATTGGTTACAATGATGGGATGATGATGGTTAGACGATGATGATGGTGACGTCGATAATGAGGATGATGACGATGATTACGATAGTCTTAAAATAAAAATAAAAAACCAGCAACGATTTTTCGGATAATCTGCGTCAAAAATCAGCCCCAATCCAAGCCGAACTATTTGCTTTTCAACGTGATACCTAATCGCTCCATCACAGGTCATTGAGAAATATGCTCCAGTCTTCATTCTCGCTAGTCGACAGCGTGGGGCCCCCGTTGTACTCACCTTATCCTGTCTGTCACTCAGTCAATCTGTCCATCTCGGAGTCATTGTCATGAGCAGCCTCGTCCGTTTTTACAAGTGTCTCTCCTGGCTTGTCAGGCCCCAGGGGTGCCCCCACAGTTTCAAAAGTCTGTCAAAAATGTCACAGTCGACTACGCTCTTCAGCGAAATTGTCGCCATTGTCTGAGAGCCTCGTTTTGGGTGTCCGCCGGAAATGAGATTTTTCAAGCACCTCAACTGTTGGAGAGCCATGTGAAGGCAGCCGCAACGGGAACACAAACATGCAGACGGACATGGAAACAGGGAGGAGGGTTAGAAAAAGAAGATGGTGTGTGCAGACAGACAAGCGTATCTCCAAAGACAGACTAAAACTTCCATGGCGGAGTGGTTTGCTCCTTTTGCCTTGCACTATGAAGGTTGTGTGTTCGGCTTTGCGATTTCGTTAACGTCGAATTTTCTTGTGCGGTACGCGAGTGTGTGCGTTTCAATGATCCGTGGGAGTTGTTGCTAAAGCTATGGAGTTCCTGCTGTATGCGATACTCTTTATGCGATACTCTTTATGAATGACCAGTCGTTTGCCTTCGTCTATGAAGATGAGGAGTTCGATTTTAGGCTCTGTGGATCGTGTTGCAAGTGCAGGTTCTACAGAGAGATCTCTGGAGGTCGGCGCGGAAGTTAAAAGTAAAAAAGAGTCGACCTAGGTCCCCGTGTGGGTTCCGGGGACCCATTGTGGGAAAAACAAGAATCGACCCACGTCTGCCTGAGAGGCAAGGAACCAACAGTGAATCAGATCTGTAAAACTGATGCACACGCAAAACTCAGGTTCTGGAGCAGGACTGCAGTTCAGAAGTGGACGAACAACCATAACTTTTCCCCAGAGTGTACAGCTGGCGAACGCGAAGAAGAAGAAGAAGTAGACATAGGGAGCATGATTAAATTTGAAAGTGTTTGAAAATGTGAATATTTTTTTTTTTTTTTTTGTATAGACTGAAACAATAGTAAAGAAAATAAAAGCACGTTACTGATATAACTAGGCGCCCGACTGCAGATCGGGAGGTCATGGGTTTGCGTCCTGGCGGAGCTAGACTTTTCCAAAATGACCCTAACTCCCAGGTCGACCCAGCTATGAATGGGTAACAGATGCAGTCCTGGGAAGTAAAGGGAGCTGGCGTGATGCTGACCACATCACCCATGAAGTGCGATTGGTTTATACAAATATAGGTCTTGCCCTATATTCCCTATGCGCCTGAAGGCGTGAAAGAAGGACATTTGCTCGACTTTATTACTGATATAAAGTGAAACAGTATTGTCAGAAATTGTAAATACGTTATTTTTGTTCCTAACGTTCACCGGCTGTAAACTTGGACGGAAAGTTGTGGTTGTTCATTTACTTCTGGATTTTTGTCTTTAGGTTTGCGTGCACATCCGCTTAACAGATCTGGCTTATTAATATACAGGCAGTTAGCTCGTTCCTAGCCTGTCTGGGAGACGCACTCTGACATCGAAGGAAACGGCCACTGATAATTCTCTTCATATGACATTGTTGCTAGGGAAGTCTTTCTTCTGCCTGTTACGACACGCTTTTTTTGGGCATTGGGTCTATTCTTTTACCCTCTTAAATTGGGGCCCGGAACCCAACAATGGGGCTCTGGTCGTTCACTGTGGTGTCACTTGCTTCATTGACGTGGCTCAGCACGGCTCATGATCGCTTTGTACCGTCTTTGCGAAGAAAGAAAACTGTTTCAGATAAGAACAAATGAAGATTTTAGGAGAACATTAGCAGATATAAAACTATCGATTAAATCATTACGCAATTGTTTGAGCTGTGGTTAAGAAGAAAAAAGCATTCACGAGAGAGAGAGAGAGAGAGAGAGAGAGAGAGAGAGAGAGAGGGAGAGAGAGAGAGAGAGAGAGAGAGAGAGGGAGAGAGAGAGAGCGAGAGAGAGACAGAAAGAAGGGGGAGGAGTTGGAGGAAGGAAATGGATAGAGAAAAAGGGGGAGCTAGGGGATGTTTAGAAGTGTGGTTTATCCTGTGGATTCCGGTTTGGAAAAGGGGGGGGGGGGGGGGGGGGGGGTTAACAGAATTTAATCACTGTTCCATTCATTAACAGTCGTGTAAAAATTGGCTAATTATTCATCATCATCATCATCATAAACCGCTTCTGTCGTTAAGCTGCGTGGGATGGAATATTTTGCAATCCAGTGCACGTTGGCTGCCCTCGTTTTTGCCATGCCGTGAAGGCGTAGAGTGTCTTTAAAGTTGTCGATCCATTATTTCTGCGGCCGTCCTCTTGCTCTTGTAGCTGATCTTTAGAGATGTAATGCTTGTGATGGTATTTTTTTATAATCATTGGTTTACTGAAAAAAGATTGTTGGACAGAAAGATGAAGATATCGCAGCGTAGCTGCAAACCGCAAGAAAACATTTTTATAGCCGAACGCAAAATTAAAGAAGATCAAGCCAAAGACTAAGAAGAAGAAGAAGACGAAGAAGAAGAAGAAGAAGAAGAAGAAGAAGAAGAAGAAGAAGAAGAAGAAGAAGAAGAAGAAGAAGAAGAAGAAGAAGAAGAGAAAGAAGAAGAAGAAGAAGAAGAAGAAGAAGAAGAAGAAGAAGAAGAAGAAGAAGAAGAAGAAGAAGAAGAAGAAGAGAAGAAGAAGAAGAAGAATAAGAAAAAGAAGAAGAAGAAGGAGAAGGAGAAGAAGAAGAAGAAGAAGAAGAAGAAGAAGAAGAAGAAGAAGAAGAAGAAGAAGAAGAAGAAGAAGAAGAAGAAGAAGAAGAAGAAGAAGAAGAAGAGGAGGAGGAGGAGGAAGAAGAAGAAGAAGAAGAAGAAGAAGAAGAAGAAGAAGAAGAAGAAGAAGAAGAAGAAGAAGAAGAGGAAGAACAGGAAGAAGAAAAAGAAGAAGAAGAAGAAGAAGCAGCAGCAGCAGCAGAAAAAGAAGAAGAAGAAGAAGAAGAAGAAGAAGAAGAAGAAGAAGAAGAAGAAGAAGAAGAAGAAGAAGAAGAAGAAGAAGAAGAAGAAGAAGAAGAAGAAGAAGAAGAAGAAGAAGAAGAAAAAGAAGAAGAAGAAGAAGAAGAAGAAGAAGAAGAAGAAGAAGAAGAAGAAGAAGAAGAAGAAGAAGAAGAAGAAGAAGAAGAAGAAGAAGAAGAAGAAGAAAAAAGAAGAAAAAAGAAAAAGAAAAAGAAGAAGAAGGACGAGGAGGAGGAGGAGGAGGAGAAGAAGAAGAAGAAGAAGAAGAAGGAGAAGAAGAAGCAGAAAAAGAAGAAGAAGAAGAAGAAGAAGAAGAAGAAGAAGAAGAAGAAGAAGAAGAAGAAGAAGAAGAAGAAGAAGAAGAAGAAGAAGAAGAAAAAGAAGAAGAAGAAGAAGAAGAAGAAGAAGAAGAAGAAGAAGAAGAAGAAGAAGTAGAAGAAGAAAAAGCA
This sequence comes from Candidula unifasciata, assembly GCA_905116865.2. Taxonomy (NCBI): domain Eukaryota; kingdom Metazoa; phylum Mollusca; class Gastropoda; order Stylommatophora; family Geomitridae; genus Candidula; species Candidula unifasciata. The sequence continues at coordinate 1,692,027 of CAJHNH020001779.1, read as the reverse complement.
AGAAGCAGCAGAAGCAGCAGAAAAAGAAGAAGGACTGGCAAAGATCTTAACTCTCTTATTCACAGAGAGGTGATTCTATTAACTGCTTTCTTTTCCTCAGCTTTTGTTGCCTAAATGAAGTAATATGTGTTTGAATATGATGGGTTTATTCGTCCTTTCCTTGACCTTCACCGGCTGAAACTCTAGCGGAAAGTTTTGGTTGTTCGTCCACTTCCGGACTTTAGTCTTTTCCAAATCTTGAGAATTGCTAGCACATCCGTTTTACTGTTCTGACTGATCTATAAGCAGGCTTTTTTTTTCTTGGCTTCTCAGGTAGTTCTTCGAAGGAAACTCCTTCAATAAGTCGCCTTTTACGACGTATTTGTTGTAGGATATGGGTTCAGTGGGTCTGTCCCCCCCCCCTCCCCACCTCTCTAAAATGGGGCCAGGGAATCAACACGAAGATAAGGTTGCCAAACAATAATATTTTGAGAAAAAAGGAGTATGAGTAAGACATGGTATGTGATGTGTGACAGCTCTGCTAGCTAGGGGCTGAGACACAACATAGTGTGTAAAGTGACACTAAAAAAAAAACGCGATGTGAGTTGCTTGGTTTTCAAATTACCCAGTAAAAAAACCATTTAAAAAAAAACAGTAAAGGACTTAATAAAGAAGCCAGTAAAGAACCTAGTGAATGACCCAGTAAGCAACCAAGTAAAGAACACAGTAAAGAACCCCGTAAATAACCCAGTACCAAGGCAGAACCCGAATACCTCGTTCAGCCTCTAAAGGTGTTATAATTGGGGCAGTGTTACGATACATCCGCATGTGGTTTAGAACCTCCGAATGGCAAATAGCAACACATTTAAACCAGGTAGAGTTGTACAGTGTATTACTACGAATCTTTTGACCCATCAATGATGTAAACATCGGGAAATGGAGAATGAGAAGCAACAAAGAAATTCATAATCTGTTTTAATCACCATTGATCCTTGGCATCATGAGAGCTAATAAACTGAAATGGCTGGGACATATTGAGAGAATGTCAGATGACAGAGAAGTAAAAACTGTATACACAAGGGACATGAATGGTCGTAGACCACGAGGCAGACCAAGAAGACGATGGAGAGATAATGTCTAGGAGAGAATTGCAAACACTTGATGTTACCAACTCGAAAGAGAATGTCAACCAGAGAGAGTCGGGTGATGTCTGCAGCAACCTCAAGGGCTCGGAATGCTGAAGAAGAAGAAGAGGAAGAATAAGAAGAGGAAGAAAAGGAAGAAGAAGAACTGTTGTACTGGTTAAGCAAGTATCTAGGCCACTGTTCTCCAACTCTGATCAGATCGCGCCTTCCTCCTGTATATTTCAAGATTATCATCACCCTCTCCCCTCCCCCCCAATTAGATATATGATAAGATGTCTACGCCCCTTCCCCTTTCCACAACAAAATGCGATTAAAAAGTGTAGGACAATAGATTCCACAACAAGAGGGGACAGACAACGTGGAGAAACGTTTCGGTCAGAATGTTTACTTTTTCTATAATTAAATTAAAGGGGCGGGTTGTGATATTAACTGGATTTTTTATATATATTCTGTATATATATATATATATATATATATATATATATATATATATATATATATATATATACATATATATATATATATATATATATATATATATATATATATATATATATATATATGTGTGTGTATAATGTGTCGGTAAGGACGAAGAAAAAAATGAAGAAGCCGGTGATGGTGATGATGATGATGACGAGAAGGAAGAAGAATAAGAAGAAGAGGGTGGAAGGTAAGGATGAGGACAAGAAAGAAAAAAAAAAGAAAGAATGAGCAGCCAACTGCCAAACTGCTGCAAATCACAGCCTTGATTTCGCGGTGTAGGCGAGGGCGTCTGAGCATGAGGATTTACAGCAGCATGGCTAGTGCTGTCGCCACGACTGTGCAGGTAAGGGTTTTATTTTGCCCCCGACAGAAATATCCCCAGCCTTACCGAGGATACGAACCCTTCTCTCCCCCTTGAGAGCCTAGCGTTCTAACCGCTCGATCAACCGCTCCTCTAGAATGAGCGGCATCAGCAGCAAAAGAGAACAGTGACGATGGGAAATTTGTATTACTTATAACAAGTTAGTTGTGTATCCTTTACAGTACATCGCAGAGCCAACCCCAGCATTTTTTGGCTGTTGTTTTTTTTCTAGGCACATTTTACGTTCAGTTGTTATCTATTGCGTTTTGCCATTGTTTTTTTTAATATTAAGTATACATTAGCTAAAATATTCATAGCGAGTTGCCTAGAACAGATCAAGCAAACTGCAAGAGCTGACAACACCCATAAAGAACTCAAACCTTGACGACGTCTGGACACAAACTCCATACCACCAGGAACTCTTGATGCGGTTGCAGACATCTCCAACACGCGCAGCATGTTGTCTTACGTCGCTGAGAACACCCAGAAGAAGGGTTGTCGTCTCGCCAATGAAAGGAAATAGAAAGAACAATATAGAAGATGCTGAAAACGACGAGAAAAGGGCGGGGAGGGGGGAATGAGAATGGGATAAGAGATGTGTTGCAGACAGAACGGATGATTGAGTAGGAGGGTCGCATATGAATGATAGCAATGAAGTGAGAGAGAACGAGAGAAAGGGGAACCACAGGGAACATTGTCTGCTTTCTTTTGTTTTAACAGTCGTAGAGAGGCCGTCTGATTGTAGCGAGACGGGAAACGCCGATGTCCCGTTAAATTTACAAAGTGGTCAATGGACAATTTCAGAACGGGCCCTAGAAATGGGACTTAATTGAACTGTCCATTAAAGGATTGTTATTTCGGGGGTGGGAGAAAGGGGCCTGGGAGTTGAACGTGTGTGTTTGTTTGTTCATTAGTGTGTCTTCCTGTGTGCTCATGTTCAACGGAGACGATCGGCGCGTGAGTCCAGTAATTATTCGTACATTTATTGTGTTGGCTCGTTATCTCATTCATTTATTTATTCCTTTATTTACCATCTTTTTATTCGCCTGTTCTTCCTTTCATTATTATTTCTACTCTGAATTTTAGGAGTTTAGTAACGTGCATTCATTGCTTTTCTTCTAAATTGTAAGAGCTCAATATTACTTGTATTCTTTGTTTGTGGTATTCTAAAAATGTGTCTTTAACATTTCAGCTCAAAAGTCGTGGTTTTATTATTTAAATGACAGCGAAAAAAATCCATGACTCCCCTTCGTGTGTTGCTTTTGTTTTAAGTATCCAGAAAACGTGAGTTGTTAACCCTTTGTCTCGGTACTAGGAATATCGCAACCCTTCGGTCTTGATTCCGTGATAGGTACCGTAAATCTAGGAGAAATGCGGCTTTTCAGCCTATCCCCGGGAGTGAACCCGGTCACCTGGTCACCAAATACGCTAGCGAGCCGGGCTCGTATGTTGCAAGAGAGAATATGCATGCTCCATTCCGTCTGTCCTGAACATAGTGTTATATGTTGCCCTGAGGAGACATGGTACTCAAGTCTTAAGAAAAGCTTTCCGCAATTAGAGCGTGGAATTGCAGGACCGTTGTTGCTATAGTATGTGTTTAGTGCGTGTTTTGCCCACACGCTCAGCTCTCACATTTTCTACCGTCAGTTCCTCCTTCATTCTCATTCCCTTCCTGGTTTGCCTCCTCCACGCAAAACACCACAGTCCATGTCATTTTATTCCCACCAATCTATCTCAATACCTGTATCATTCATGTTGTCCGGCTTGCACACGTTGTTATATCACGGTAGAGGCCGGCTTCGACCCATATGTAATTTACCGAAGAGGATGTCCACCATTCTCCAGGTGTGGATCCGCCTAGCTCCATGCACCCGTTGAAGCACACAGGACGTAGCGGATCACCATAAAATTGACTGAAGATTTAAAAAAGTATAGTGGTAAACCCAATACAAAAATGTTATAAGTTTTCTTCTTCTTCTTCTTCATTTTCTTCTTCTTCTTCTTCTTCTTCTTCTTCTTCTTCTTCTTCTTCTTCTTCTTCTTCTTCTTCTTCTTCTTCTTCTTCTTCTTCTTCTTCTTTTTCTTTTTCTTCTTCTTCTTCTTCTTCTTCTTCTTCTTCTTCTTCTTCTTCTTCTTCTTCTTCTTCTTCTTCTTCTTCTTCTTCTTCTTCTTCTTCTTCTTCTTCTTCTTCTTCTTCTTCTTCTTCTTCTTCTTCTTCTTCTTCTGCCTCGTCTTCTTCTTCTTCTTCTGCCTCTTCTTCTGCCTTTTCTGCCTCTTCTTCTTCTTCTTCTTCTTCTGCCTCTTCTTCTGCCTCTTCTGCCTCTTCTTCTTCTTCTTCTTCTTCTTCTTCTTCTTCTTCTTCTTCTTCTTCTTCTTCTTCTTCTTCTTCTTCTTTTTTCTTCTTCTTCTTCTTCTTCTTCTTCTTCTTCTTCTTCTTCTTCTTCTTCTTCTTCTTTTTCTTCAGCATTCCGAGCCCTTGAGGTTCATTGCTGCAGAAATCACCCGCCACCATTCATCACTCTGGGTGGCCCTCTCTTTCCAGTTGGTGACACCAAGTATTTGCAGGTGTCTGGATATTATCTCTTCATCGTCTTCTTGGTCTGCCTCATGGTCTACGCCATTGTGTCTAATAGGTTGCATAATATAAACATCATCAACAACAATTAAATATTAGTTACAAACGCTGGATTAATTTTGAGTGGAACTCTTCTTTGTATACAATAGTTACATTCAGCAGTTAAAAAAAAAAAAAAGTAGACATTTGATGGAAATACATCATATGTTTAACATACTATAATCTTTTAAGGGGGCATATAATCTGTACTGAGATAATATTCAAATAGTTTCTGATTGTATGTATATGGTTAGTGGTATTTTAGATTTTCCGTAGCAGATGTCCACAGCGGAGTTGCAGAGAATACCAAGCTTGTTTTGTATAAGTCGGTTCTAGGTTTAGAGATCCGCTATATGTTAAGGCGTTAAGGACAAGATGAAAGAACAAGATCTTCATTATGTAGCAAATTATTGAAAGAACCCTGTTCTAAATAAAGACTTTCGGATTGACTTCCAGCTTTCTACTTTACGTATTTTATGCCGTGCTCCCCCCCCCCCCCCCCCCAATTGCCTTTCTTAGTGGCAGACTAGTGGTTTTCAACTTGTATCATGATGTAACGTCCCCTTAAATATATGGCAAGTTCCCTCCTCCCTCACTTTCAACTGGAACTTGGAGAAAAACATTCGCATAAATTACAGTGTCAAATGTTGTACCCTCTTTTGCTTTTTGTTTTTATTAATTTTTATTTCCTAATGAGTATTTACAAGACATATTTTATTTATAATTAAACTAAAAAAAAAAAAAAAGATCTAATATTTTATTACAAGAGCATTGAATTTCGCAATTGCTCAACGGTTCCCCTCTTCGTTTGTTTCTTAAAACTTCCTTGCCCTGCACCCCGCTCTGCCAGCCAGCTTGGAGACCACTGGTCTAGAAAGGTGTGAAGGTGATAATAATGTGACTAGAATGCCTAATGCTCGTGTCCGGCTGACAAAATGCGATCTGACACAGGCTCACATTAGACTTCACATCTTTTCTGTATGAAAATTGTGATCTCTTCCTCCTCTTTTTCTTCTTTGTTGACCGACTGTAAGCTCCGGCGGAAAGTCCTGCTTGTTCGTCGGGTTGGACTTTGGCTTTGTGCCAGGGACTCAGTTTTGCACTTACACTAGTTCTCTGGCGGAGCCAGACTTTTTTTTTTTAAATGACCTTGGCTCCCAGGTCGACCAAGCCTTGAGTGGGTAGCGGGTGCAGTCTGGGAAAGTACAGGCGGCCGATGTGATGCTGACCACATCACCCATCTTGTGCCGATTGTTCTTTAAAAATATAGGTCTAGCCCTGTATGCCCTATACTCCCAAAGACGTGGAAAAGGGTCCTTTACTTTTTTTTAAACTTGTTTTACGGGCTGATTTCTTTGCAGCTGGTTGTTCGTGTCGCTCTGGCAGACGCAGGTCGACTTCGAAGGAGGCTCCCAGTTATTCGACTCCTACGACATGCTTGTTGGGGACGCAGTGGATCTTTTCTTGTTTTCCCCCACTTTAGGCCCGGGAACCCACACGCTGAAAACTGTGATGTGACACAGCTATCTACACACTTCTGCTATCAGCAGACAGACATAACAGTACACGCTTGCAGTAAACGTATTTTTATGGCTGCAAGCAACCGAAATCCTCGTATTTAGCAGGTAATAATTACACAGGCTGTGCCACAGAAAGCATACGGGGCGATGGCTGAAGAAGTCCTCTGATAGAACTTGTCGGCAACAGCAAGGGGCTCCATTTTGACGCCATTTCGCATTGGCAGAACCACAAAGCACCAGCGGGAGATAAGACCCGGTGAAGAAAGCCGGTCGAACTCGTGCAATAAGGAATGGTTATGTTTTTGTTCGGCTTGTGATGTTGTCGTCAAGTTAAATTCTGTATTAGGGTTTTGGGTTCTTCTTTGTACCTCTTTAGAGGGTAGTATGACACATTTAAATTACTTTGTAGGTTTAACACATATAGTACCAACCAGCTCGACATGTGTTTGCAGGACTGTACTTTACGACAAAAACTATTCTTAAGATTCGTCCCATTCATGTGTGTTCTTCTTCTTCTTCTTCTTCTTCTTCTTCTTCTTCTTCTTCTTCTTCTTCTTCTTCTTCTTCTTCTTCTTCTTCTTCTTCTTCTTCTTCTTCTTCTTTCTTCCTCCTTCCCCTCCTCCTCCTCCTTCTTCTTCGTCTTCTTCTTCTTCTTCTTCTTCTTCTTCTTCTTCTTCTTCTTCTTCTTTTTCTTTTTCTTCTTCTTCTTCTTCTTCTTCTTCTTCTTCTTCTTCTTCTTCTTCTTCTTCTTCTTCTTCTTCTTCTTCTTCTTCTTCTTCTTCTTCTTCTTCTTCTTCTTCTTCTTCTTCATCTGCTCCTCCTCCTCTTTTCCTTGTGGAGAACAGACCAACATCCCCTACCAAAGGTTGTCGTTAAAGGCGACTAACTAATTGTTTGCTGAAATCAGAAGTGTGGGGCCGATAAGCACAGACATCGCATCTTAGTTGTAAACCACAACAACACGTGCCAGCTACCCTCGACTGGAAGAAAGTGAGAAAAATTATAAATCATCACTTTGTGTCATCTATCCCTGTATTCTGTGGAAAACCGTATCACCGCTAGTAAGGGACTCTTCCCCTTGCATCTGGGATTTTGCCCTAGATATAGAGCGCTGAACACAAGTGTTATACACAAATCAGCATTAAACGAATGACTGATTAGTCGTCAGTGTCACCCCATAATCACCCCTTTCCTGTACCGAAGAAAATCAATCAAAATGACTATCAGTCCCATGTAAAATGTTGACCAGTCTGCAGAAGTAGCAACAGCACGCATAAGCATTCCATCCATACTGTAGCTAACACCATCAGTATTATCAGTTCCTGGTTGATTGCAATAGCAGTCACGACAAACCAGACGTTACACACGCATTGCTGCACAAGGCACCAATAAGTTTAATGGCATTCTATCACCAACAATTTAGCGCGTTCGCAGTTCTCAACAGAAACCTGCTTGGGCATAGACGAAAAACATTCCATGTAAATTCTACAGTTCAAAATATGATACGGGAAGCGCCGGGATGCAGCGGCTAGACGGTCGCCTGCGGATCAGAAGGTCGTGGGTTCAGGTCTTAATGGAGCGAGACTTTTTTTTACAGAAATGACCTGGGCTTCCAGGCCGACCCAGCCTCAAATGGGCGATGTGTCAAGTGATTTCACTACGGGCTTAGGACAAGTATAAAAAAGTTCATTCAACTGTGAATAATACGTATTAATGTTTAATGTAACGAAACAAGCAATATGAACTTAAGTAAAAGAGTAGTAATGTACAAAAATGTAATACTGTAAACCTAAGTTACTTTAAAATAGTCTGTCATCTCCTTCTGTGTCTGTTAGGCTTGAGCTTTCTGTGCTGCATTGTTTTGTATCTGATGTGGAAGTAGGATCTGCGTTGCATCTGCCCCCTCTTGCATGTTCACCATAAGACGTACTTGCATAACATTCTTTCTGCCTCTAAATGGCTAGTTGTGTTGTTTTGTTTAGATGATGACGCATAACGGACACTGTAAAGCTTAATCGAAGTTTTACTGTACTTTTTAAGGGAGGATTATCAGTAATCCGGGTAGTGTTGAATGGTGAATTAGGAATCGACATCCTAGAAATAGGGTCACTCCCATAAGCGCCCTGTCCCCCATCTTTAGCAGCAAGCGAAGAGTTCCTATTTCGAAAAACCGGGCAAATAACACTCGAATGCATTAGTGGACTGTCTCCGCCAAACCGAACCGGAAGTACTAAAAAGGTGATATAGTTTATTTCACAATGGCAGCCTGAAATTTTTAAAAGGTATCCTAAACTAAACACTCGCAACCTTTGATTAAGAGTTACGTTTTGTAAGACGTTCATGGCAACACAGTAGCCAGTACTTCAGTTGCTCCTCGTACAAGTCAGGAATATGCCTCGCTAAGGAATATAGACCTTGAAAGGAACATCTTACGATACAAGTGACAGAACAAACTGGAACTCACCCAAAGTGAAGTGTGTCTGTGTTGTCTTAACACATCCCTACGATGTCTCGTTATAAGGAACCTTGCCTTCCCATTTGTGATTTCTTTGGTTTCATATTTCTCCATCTTTTCAGCGCTGCTATGTCCGTGAAAGTCCTTCAGTGTTTGATCGTTACTTACCCACAAAAGACACGAACAGACAGCATGTAAGAAGATAATTAACATTTGGCTTGCATGTTTAAGTCTACGATCCTCAAGAGCCCGGCCGGGTCTTTTGCTATGCTCATACTTGTGCGTGTTGGTTTTATTCCTAAGTCAACTGGAAATCTTTTCCGAGCTTTTGATCATGGGCGCAGGCAATCTCTGAGTGTCATTTGTTGAGGAACCCGGGGTATTGTCCGAGGGGCGGGAGATGGCACGGTGAGAGAAGGTGTTGGTTTAGTGTTAATATGTCTTGGGGGGAGCATTTCAGGTTGAATTCTCCTGGGGAATTTGTGTTGGATTTCTGGTGTGTGTTTTACGTTTTGTTGCAGGAATGTGTGCGGTAGTGATGGTGTTATGATCATCTTCAGTTTCATCATCATAATCATCGGTATCATCATCGTCGCCACAATTAGCAATATCATCATCTTTAGCACCCTAATAATCTCCAGCCTCATGGTTATCAATTTATATAAATTTTACCACACACACACACACACACACACAAAAGTCGAATCAGGCAGGGAGTGCTAGATGTTTAATATGTAGACTAATCGGCACTTGGTGTGATGCGAATGATACCTACCAGCTGCCTTTACTTCCTATGACTATGACTTTACCCGGCCCCATTTGAAGCTGGTCGTTTATATATATATATATATATATATATATATATATATATATATATATATATATATATATATATATATATATATATATATATATGTGTGTGTGTGTGTGTGTGTGTGTGTGTATATGTATATATATATATATATATATATATATATATATATATATATATATATATGTGTGTGTGTGTGTGTGTGTCTTTGTATGTGGCTTACGGTTTGCGAACTGGTTTCGTAATTCCAGGTGCCGGCTTCGATACAAGCTGCGGGTGATTTGGCAGCACAACTGTTGTGCGTTGGTTTCAACCGTGGCATCAACAGCCTATTAAGTGGAAGTGGCAAACTACTATACGTAAATTTGTCTAGTGAAATAACCCCCCTCCCCCCCCCCCCCCATAACTCCCCCCTAAAAATGCTGAAGTTAGTTCTGCTACGTCTAAAAAAAAAAGAGAAAGACAAAGAACTACGTGTTATTTGTGAGTGAGTGTGTAGTTTATGTCTGTATGTGTGTGTGTGTGTGTGTGTGTGTGTGTGTGTGTGTGTGTGTGTGCCGCGCAGGTGCGCGAACGCGTGCTTGCGTTTTTGTGTGTTTGTGTAAACACTATTGGCGAGTATTGACCCGTTATGGGTCGGAAACTCCTAAACTGTTAAGTGATTACAACAATTTAATTTTATAAGGGTCAATGGATCTAATGTACTATCTGTGTGCTGGCAAGAGATAAATAGTTGTCATCCTAAATTACCAACCATCTCTGACAGCTAATGTTAATCCCCACTTCTATAAGTGTACATCAATACTTGAGGAAATCACTTCTTACGCCTATACGATTTGAATGCCTTGAGAGTTTCATCGACAGGTAATATTTCTGCCAGTCCCTAATACGCATTGTTAATGTCTTTAGAGAATGGGATTCGGGATTATTGACGAACGCCCAAGGCCGCGCCTGTCTTGTGATCCTCAAGACAGGGACATTGCTGTCACTCAGCGAGCATGACAAAAATATTGTAAGAGAATGTAGTTCGGCAGCGGCTTAGATATATGCCAGGATGACGGCCAACGCGAGGGCCAGTCCTACCGTCCCACCATGCGCTTTCTCAAGGCTGGGCAGATTCCTAATGGTATATTCAACGAAGTCGCATACGCTCCATCGATATTTGACTTTGCCAGAGACTTAATGGATGTCGACCTGCATGGTTTCGAAAAGTACCCAGAATAAATCTGAAAGACCGGCTTGAGACCAGACATGGTCCTGCACTCTGCAGAAAAGCTGCAACACATCCTGATAGAGCTTAGCGTGTCGTACGAGTCGCGGATGGAGGAAAATCACTTGTACTTGGGAAAGTACAGTGAATTAGTGGCCGGTTTGAGAAGTGATGAGGTGTGCACAGTAAAACTCTTCGCCGTCGAGGTAGGTGCTAGGGAGCTTATCTCCACTTCCACATACAATGTACTAAAGCAGCTGGGCCTGCGAGGAAAAGGGCTTAAACAGGCGCTAAAACAAGTGGACGAAGCTGCTGAAAGAGCTTCGAGCTAGCTGTGGACCCAAAGGAACGTCGTGGGGGACAGACCTCGGTAGAATGGTATGGGCCGCTAGTGGAAAGAACTTTTATCCCTTTAAAGCCAACGTGTCCGATA
>CAJHNH020001779.1:1603516-1676016 GCA_905116865.2 Candidula unifasciata | reverse complement strand
AAAATCGCATTTGAGACACCTTCCCTCCTTAGAATATCCATTTGTTGTTTGTAGGGTCTACTTGGCGAACTGGTCAGGCTGTTTGCCTTATCGCCCTAAAGGCTGTGGATTTGCGCTTTGAATGTTGTTGTTTCGATTTTCGGACTTTTCCCTTCGGTTTACCAGTGCAGGTGTCTGGCGATTTCACTGGGCTTTCCTGGCTGGAGCTAAGAAGGGCTGCTCTATTAGGAGAGGCTGAGCCATATAAAGTATTGCCCGTTGCAATGAAGTCGATGATAGCCACCGTGGTGTAGCAGCTAGACGTTTGTCTGCGTATCCGAAGTCGTGGGTTCAAATCCGAAAGGAGTTGGACTGTTCTTCAATTACGGCCTTGGCTCCCAAATCGAGCCAGTCCAAAGAGATAAAAGTTACAGTTTAGGAAGTAAAGGCTGCCGGCGTGATGTTGACTACATCACCCATGAGTGATTGGTCTGTAAAATATAGGTCTATCACTAACACGCCGCCTTAATGCGTGAACTATGGTCCTATACTTAAAGTCGATCCTGTAGTCCCTAACCTCTAAGATATCTCTTGTGAAACTACCGTTGAATTTCATTAGTTGGTGTCTATTTCACGTTCCCCTTTTTAAAGATTCCTTCATGGCTATATTTTCTTATCATCAGACTGTCCGTCTTTACTTCGTCTGATATTTCCTAGTACCTACCTTTCTGCTGGGCGAGCCTAGCAGCCAAGGGCAATATATTTTTTTTAAATAATCTATCTTGATGCGGAATCGAACCCAGTACCTTCCGGTCGGTAGCTGAGAGCCCATACTTTATGCCACCACAGATCTCCACACCAGGTGTTTTCTTTAATCGGATGTATCGTACCGAAAGGCGCAGATATTGTAGCCCAGCTGTAAAACAAACAACTACACAAATTGTCAACTACCCTTTTAAGGGTGAATGCAAGTGTAGAATGAGAAGGAGGAGGTGGAGAAGAAGAAGAAGAAAGAGAAGAAGAAGAAGAAAAAGAAGAAGAAGAAGAAGAAGAAGAAGAAGAAGAAGAAGAAGAAGAAGAAGAAGAAGAAGAAGAAGAAGAAGAAGAAGAAGAAGAAGAAGAAGAAGAAGAAGAAGAAGAAGAAGAAGAAGAAGAAGAAGAAGAAGAAGAAGAAGAAGAAGAAGAAGAAGAAGAAGAAGAAGAAAGAAGAAGAAGAAGAAAGAAGAAGAAGAAGAAGAAGAAGAAGAAGAAGAAGAAGAAGAAGAAGAAGAAGAAGAAGAAGAAGAAGAAGACGAAGAAGAAGAAGAAGAAGAAGAAGAAGAAGAAGAAGAAGAAGAAGAAGAAGAAGAAGAAGAAGCCGCAAGTGGAGCAGCAGCATCAGCAACAGAAGAATGGTCTACTCTACGGGGTATCTATGTTTGTCCCTTGGACTTGTAAACCTGATGCGATACTTAGATCCATACTGGTTGTCAAGCGATTGTCTACATCAGGGCTGTTCAAATATGTTTATTCAGGGGCAAAAATTTCGGAAAAGGAAGATTATCACAATCGTTTCGGGCCAGAAGTCCGTGCCCATGCATAGAAAAATTATCGATACACTAGAACTGGCTATGATCCGCTGACCACTTGCTAGGTCCTCCACTGGCAGATGCGGCCTGTTGAATAGCACTGGTCTTTTTTTGGTTAATATGACTCCTGTCACGCTTTACTGCCAACTACACTTGTTTAGTCCCATTTTTTGGACTAGGATGAGCTCAGATCCCAAGTAAATAATAAATCGTAACAACAAAAATCCCTTAAAGGAGATTTGAACACATGGTCACCCAGTAGCACTCAAGTGCTCTATCCGCTGCACTATCCGATGTATACCTCATGCGAGATCATGAATGGGCTTCTTCTGCAAGCTCCCCCGTAGAGTGCGAAAAGATCACCAGGAGCGAACCAGCAGGTGGGTGCTGTATGCCAATCGACCACCAAACTAAGCTTATGTGGACACCCTAGTTAGCGTATTCATTGAAAACCAGGTGTCCAACTCTACACCTAATTGTTGCCCCGCTGCGGGCCCACAAAGCCCGGCCCCGGAACCCGCCCTTTCTCTCAGAGCCCAGTGTGGTAACAGCTCCATTGAAGAAATGCCGGGTGTATTACTTTCCTACAGAATAACAATTGAGAGTAAATAATGATTATATTCTAAACTGAGCCCTCTCCAAATGTGCAAAATCCCGTGTCATGGGTATTTCTATGGGCGCTTCAATGGATGGTTGTCAATAGGGGTCTAACGACCTACAGCTGGGTATGTTGTATATCTCGTTAGTGGTGTGTTACATATTAGAGGGTGTGTTGTTAGTCGGGACATCATCCTCGTCGCAGGTTGAAGCATTCGGTCTATAAGAGCTCGGATTAACTTCTGGGTGAATTCCTTAGCTTGTAGTGACCAGACAAACCAGTTCCATGTTGGATTATTCACTTTCGTTGGATGTAATGGGTAAGCTACGTATATTGTTAGTTTGTACTTTGCATTTATTGTTTACTTTATAAACTGAGCAATTTATTCCTGTGCAGTCTCTCTGTGTCTCGCCGGTTCCCCTGAATTAATTTTGGCTACAGTGTAGTGACTGCTGTTTTGGGGAATATAGTGCAGTTCTGCTTCCCATCCTCCTCCTCTTCTTCCTTCTTTTTCCTTTCTTCTTTTTGTCCTTCTTCTTCCTTTTTTCTCTTCCTTCTTCCTTCTTTTTTTTTTTAGTTCTCTTTTTCTTCTTCTTTATCTTCTTCTTCTTCTTTTTCTTTTTCTCTTCTTCTTCTTCGCGTTCACCAGCTGTACACTCTGGCGGAAAGTTCTGGTTGCTCGTCCACTACTGAGCTGCAGTCCTGCTCCAGAACCTGAGTGTTGCGTGTGCATCAGTTTTACAGATCTCATTCTCTTGAATACAGACTGTTGGTTTCTTGCCTCTCCGGCAGATGCACTCCGACTTCAAAGGAAGCTCCCCAATTAGTCGACTCTTACGACATGCTTTTGGGGAGGCAGTGGGTCTATTCTTGTTTTCCCCACAATGGGACCCCGGAACCCACACGAGGGTTCTTCTTCTTCTTCTTCTTCTTCATTTTCTTCTTCTTTATCGTCATCATCATCACCAGAAGAAGGAAGACTGGGACGTTGTGTTGCGGTTTACCGCTATCCTGCGATATCAACTCTATCCTATCTAACACATTCGATGTCCTTAGCTTCTTAATTTGTCGCTTTGTTTTTCGACGTGCTTAATAGGGACCAGTGAATCTGTTGCCCCCCTCCCCTCTTTTTTTTCAAAATATGGCCCTGAATTACAGACTGTGTATTACGTGGTTCCAATCTGTTCAACTGTGCCACTCCCGTGCCTCGTGTGGAAACCAGGAGAAATCAACCGTTGGCCGTGTAAATCGAACACTGCTACTATTGGATTGTGAAATTGTTAAACTCGTTCACTAACCTGTAAGCCACAAATACATATTTCCTGATTATGTTGTTTACATATCACCGGTGGTTAATTTGTACATAAAGTTAACTAGTATGTTATAGATAACTTTAACTAGTATGTTATAGATAACTTCAACTAGTATGTTATTGAGAACTTTAACTAGTATGTGATATAGAAAGGACAGACAACAACGACATTTTATAAAAGGAAGACAATGTTATGCAATACATTCATGTCACACATGGCTAGAGCAGGAGTTCCCACATTCTATATAGAACCACTATGGCTGTAAATCCTTAGCAGTTAGTAAACAAGCCAATCAGATGCTTGAGGCCAGGGAGATGTGGATTCACAGAAGAATCTGTAGAATTCCGTGGAAAAGAAGGCATCGCAGATTTTTTGAAAGTGGCCAAGGCGCCAAGACAACTTACCACAAAATCCAGAACGCGACTTTTTGCTGTTATGAGAGGAAAGAAACTGGAACATGTCGTGACCAGTGGAAAGATCTGTGGAAAGAAAAGAGACAGAGAAACAGAACGCAAGAAGAGGCTGTCAACTCCGTTGGAAAATTATTCAGAATTGGAGTTTTGAGGGCACATCCGCTTTTACAGATCTGGCTTATTTGTAAGCAGATTGTTGGTTTATTGCCGCTCACATCAACTCAGAATCCGAAGAAAATACCCCAACTTATTCGACGTTTACTGCATGCATGTTCAAGGGGTTGGGGGTGTTAGTTAAGTGCAGTTATAGGTCACAAGTTGTGGCGAGGCTTGATCACCCATGTCAGTCGACAAGGCTTATGATGATGATCCTGATAATATCGTTATGTCTATTACCTAAGAATTCGTTCTAAAGCACACCGTATGCCTCTTTTAGTTAAAATATAAATAAGTGAGTGAAGTTAATCAGAACTAGGACGGCACATTTAGCTATTACCACCTGGTGACGCTCAATACAAAGTATCACTCTCCGGATTAGAATTCCCCCAGGTTAAATTTAGTTGCGTATCCTTGACAGGACGTTGCAGAACCATTCCCAGCATTTACGTCCAGTAGTTTAAAACTACTAACCTTTTATTTGATCAAAGCTGCGGGCCATGCGCCTTGCGTTGGTTTCGACAGTGGTATCAAGAAAGCCGACCGTCCAGGAAGCAATGGCAAACTACTGGACGTAAATTTGCCTAGAAAAACCACACAACAACCACGGGCTGTTGGGATTTGTTCTGCAACGTCATGTAAAGGAGACGCAACTAACCAATTTGAAACTTCCTTGAATGATAAGCCCACGATACCACTACAAAACAAAAGGTTGTCTGCTGCCAAATCACCTACCTGCAAATGGAATCGAACACGGCATCCTGGCATTACGAAGCGCGTTGGCAACGCCTATGCAATAGACACCTGTCATTCCCCAGGTATAGATCTCATATACCCCTTTCAACCGTAAGGTTATATTTGGGCCTTCGACATGCGCAAAGTAACATAACGTCCACAAGGGTAGGGCGACAATGCTAAAATATACAAATCATGTTGTCTCTTATTGGACGGTGCACCACGTCACGCAAGTCTCAGATGGACATTGAGTTCATGCCCCTTCTCCTCCTCCTCCTCCTCCTTCTTCTTCTTCTTCTTCTTCTTCTTCTTCTTCTTCTTCTTCTTCTTCTTCTTTCTTCTTCTTCTTCTTCTTCTTCTTCTTCTTCTTCTTCTTCTTCTTCTTCTTTTTTTCTTCTTCTTTTTCTTCTTCTTCTTCTTCTTCTTCTTCTTCTTCCTCTTCTTCTTCTTCTTCTTCTTCTTCTTCTTCTTCTTCTTCTTCTTCTTCTTCTTCTTCTTCTTCTTCTTCTTCTTCTTTTTTTTCTTCTTCTTCTTCTTCTTCTTCTTCTTCTTCTTCTTCTTCTTCTTCTTCTTCTTCTTCTTCTTCTTCTTCTTCTTCTTCTTCTTCTTCTTCTTCTTTTTCTTCTTCTGCTTCTTCCTTTTTCTCATTCCTTCTAGTGTTTACTAGTTGTAAACTCCGACAGAAAGTTTTGGTTGTTTGTCTACTTCTGGATTTTGGTCACCTCAGAGGATTTGAGCTACACATCATTTTGATAGATCTGGCTTATGTGTATGCAGCCTGTTGGTTCCTCGCCTCTCAGGTAGATGCACCCATAATTAGTCACCTACTACTACCTACTTCTGAGGGGAGCTGTGGATATTATCATTTTTTGGGTCCCAAAAATTGGGTCCCGGAATCCATACATGGACAGTGTGATCCTTTTGTGTACATTATAATTACTAGCAAATGTGTTTATGATTTTCGTAGGAGTTAGGAAGGTCGTGCTTTGTGCTGATAATCTCCTTGTGTTATGCACAGAGCAGTGCAATGCAGTTTTATATATGTATATAGTAAGTAAAGGACACTTTTCCACGCATTTAGGCGTAAGGGGCATATAGGGCTAGACCTATATTTTATAGACCAATCGGCAATAGATAGGGGATATGGTCAGCATCATGCCGGCCGCCTTTTTTTCTCAGGACTACAACTGGTACCCACTCAAGGCTGGGTCGACATGGGAGCCAAGATCATTTTTGAAAAAAAAAAGTCCGGCTCCGCTAGGAAATATAAATATATATATATACATATGTTCTCCGTGAGCCAAATCTCTCTTTGAGTCCCAGCGGGTTTAGTATCACAGGCCCAAGGGGTAGTCAAAAGAGATGTAAAATCGGCGCATCATGCGTTCATTGGGCTTCTAGGCAGTAACCTATGAACGTATGATGCGTTCCTTGGGACTCAAAGAGTTAACCTAAAGCAAATGATTTTAAATCGTTCAGCCAGCCATGACTTCCTTTGGAAAGTAACAAAAGTTTATGGAAATCTATAGTTTTTTTTCACAAGATACAAAAAGTTAGTAACAAAGACATTTATTTTTCTTTCTTCCATGCATCAATTTATTCTACTTTGAATGAGAGAGAGAGAGAGAGAGAGAGAGAGAGAGAGAGAGAGAGAGAGAGAGAGAGAGAGAGAGAGATTTTCTGAAACAATTTACCAAATTGGGATACACTATTTTTTTTTTTTTTCGTTTCATTTCTTTTTTAAATACCCAACAAAACTATGATTGTATCAGAGTAGACTCAAAATTGGAAACTGAAGGGCGTGGAGTATACGAAAGAAAACATGGTAAAGTTATAAACTTGGAGTGCCCCGTAATAACTCATGTGACGCGGGCCGCACTCAGTAGGCTTCACACTTTTGTCCGTCTTTGTATCGGGCGGATAACCCGAAGAAAAGCGAAAGGAAACGACAACAAACGATATAACGAGCGGGGCGGGGCCAAGTGTCAAATCGCGGGTCCCCGCTGCGTGTGATTCGACGTAATTAGCCGGGAATCCCGCACGCTGATTGGCTGCTTCAGCAAACAGAGGGTAGACGAGGAGGGAAGGAAGACAAGGCCAGCCGGGGAATCGCAGAGGCAACGTCGCGCGGAAACCAACATTGAGGATCAGAAGTGAAACACCAGCTGTCCGCGAAGGACCTACCAACATTTTGCTTGTTCGCTTCTTAAGATCGCCAGTTTAAATTTTTCTATCAGGACTTAAGGACTGAGACGTTAGATTAAATCTACCGGTTTTATTCTCAAGGTGTTGTGGATTTTTTGATCGTCGCAAAGGGCTTAACTGATAAACGACTGTGAACACAACGGAGATATATCGACCGTGATACAAGTAGACGTTTCGCAGCCCAGGTAGATATCTCTGTTTTATATGCCTGAGGTTTTAACAACTGGGTGATGTCGACTCGGCGCTGATAACAAAATTGTAGATCGATTTGCCGTCGTGGAGTCTTTTGTCGATATCTGGCGCATTGCTTCTACCTAAGCTGTTGTCGTCAGGTGGCGTGTTTTGTGTTTGTTCTGCGAGAGAAGGAAGGAACCTACGGACACCAAATAGACCTGATTTGCTGGATTAATTTCTACAGGAGTTGGATACATTTCATTGAACCTGTTCCGGGATAATATGTCTAGAATGTGCCGATCTCGTTCATAGGAACAGTGTACTTGTAAGTATAGCAGCTTCAGATTCATTATAAAATAGTTTCTTCTTCTTCTTCTTCTTCTTCTTCTTCTTCTTCTTCTTCTTCTTCTTCTTCTTCTTCTTCTTACTCCTCTTCCTCCTCCTCCTCTGGCTCCTCCTCAAAATGTCATAGTTATGTGGTAGTTTCGATTCTTCTCCTATTACCCCATTGTTTTTCTTCTTCTTCTTCCTCTTCTTCTTCTTCTTCTTCTTCTTCTTCTTCTTCTTCTTCTTCTTACTCCTCTGCCTTCTCCTCCGGCTCCTCCTCAAAATGTCATAGTTATGTGGTAGTTTCGCTTCTTCTCCTATTACTCCATTCTTCTTCTCTTTCTTCTACTTCTTCTTCTTCGTCTTATCCACCCCAAGTCAGCTTCATTCTTGTTATTACTGATATTATTCCTCCTTATACTTAGACACCCTACTCCTTGTCCTCCTCCTTCTTGCTCCCGTAACTCCCCTTCTTCCTTTATCTGAAAATCTTGCGGCATGTTGGAGTTAACAGCCAAATAGGTTCTCATGTATGATGTATCAGGTCGTTAGTCGAGGTCCCCAGTCTCACAGCAGACGGGTTGCCCCTTAACTTCTCCGTTCGTGTGCCATGGGAGATCACACAACATGACTTTCACAGTTTACCGTCCCATTTAATAACTAATGAAAAACATGTCAGTCCCATCAAAGTCTTGATGCTCCTACACGTCTCAAGTCCCAGCCCAAACCTCCATAGTAGCTCTTTAGGTCACGCCTACTGTACTGTCGCTGAGAGAGAGAGAGAGAGAGAGAGAGAGAGAGAGAGAGAGAGAGAGAGAGAGAGAGAGAGAGTTGTACAGGGTATATTTCCCGCTGCCAAGTATAGTCAGTGGACCCTTGTCTCTATAAAAACCTTCTTGTTGAAAAGCTACATTTCTGTCAGGCACACGTTAGCTTCTGTACATCACCATCTTCAACATCATCATCATCAACCATTTGGACCGGTAAGGGCCGTGTGGAGGAATAATTTGCGATCCACTGCACGTCGGCTGACACCGTCTGTTGCCATGGCGTACGCACAGTGATGGCCATTCTGTGTAATTTTTGTTGGCACGGGGACGGAGCAACTGTGGGCTGACCAGTTCGCTATGACCCAATGTACACACGTGATTACCTAAAGACATGATGTATCTTTAATGTTGTCGATCCACTTTTAATAGTCGTCCTCTTGATCTTGTAGCCAATTTTCTGAGATGGTAGTTCCTGTAATGTTATTTGATGTTGCTGCATTCTAACGAGAGATTGGTCTCTGTAGTCGCCGTTATAAGGGCGGTTGACACGTTGTTTATCCGTTACAGCTCACCTAGCAATAGGTGTTTCGTCCTTTTTAGGACGAAATTTTTTGTTATTTGAAGCCCCATCCTGGCTTTTGCCAGGGGCCGCAATATATTCAGGCCATAAATATGGCCAATTGTCTGAACGCGGTTTCTGGGACCTCTCCAAGGCGATCCTCATGCACATGGTGGCACTTTGTGTCATCGGGTGTTTGTCGCTTGTGTGATGTCCTAGTGGGGTAGAAAGTCAGTCAGTCAGTTGTGTTGTGGTTTTAGCTAGCTGTGATGTCTGCCATACGCATCTGATTTCAAACGTTCTCTAATTAGTCGTCTAGTACGGCATACTTGTAAGGGGACAATCGTCCCCCCCCCCCCCATTTTCAGGGAAGTTGGGACCTTATGTTGTTGTTTACAGCTAGCCTGCGATATCTGCCTTTTTACCCAAATTCGATTTCAGCAAGTCCCTAATTGTTGGGGTAGTGGATCTGACCAAACCCCACCCCCTCCAGTAGGACTCTGGAACCCACACGGTGGGGGGGGGGGGAGTCTTTTAATCTTGGGTTCTTTTTCTTCCGCTGCTGCCTCTCCTCCTCTTTGACTTAGAAAAGGTTTATAGCTGTAACTTACTGAAAAGTGTTAAATCTATACTTGAGATCTCTAATTTAGTGTTAACTGTCTATTCCTGTCTACTACACTACAAAGTGGTGTAATGAAAACTCCAGTAATCTCACTGCTAAACTAACTGTTGGTCTGTGCAGTCAGCTCGTGGCTAACAATATTATTTCAACGAAAGGTGTTGACACTTACTTTGACAGCACTAATTTAAGTGTTAACATGAGTGCTTTCAGTCTTTTAACATCACGGCACTGTTAACACAGGTGATGAATCCTCACATGAAAACATCATGAAATTTGTTGTTAACTATGCTTTCCAAAGAAAACCCGCAATTATCCAGACTCCTCTGATTGTAGCCACTGCCAGTGTTTTACTGGTTGGTTGATTGCCCCCCCCCCCTGCCCCTCTCCCCCCACTCTTTGCCCTTCTGTTTCTTTCATCTGTTTTTCTTAATCTTTCTGTCTTATTCTGTCTCTCTTCTGCCGCCTTTCTTCCTTTCTGTCTGTCTTATATCTTTGTTTTTTTCACTTATGTTTCCCCTATTTTTCTTCTCTCTTCTATTTCGTCAGTCTTTCTTCACTTTTCTTTCTTCACCTTTCTTTCTTTCTTTATTTATTTCTGTCTGTCTTTTTTTCTTGCTATCTCCGTCCGCCGTAACACTGTCTATCCGCCCTTCTTCTTCTTCTTCTTCTTCTTCTTCTTCTTCTTCTTCTTCTTCTTCTTCTTCTTCTTCTTCTTCTTTCTTCTCCTACTTTCTCCATAAGAAATGAACACTCTGGTACACCTAAAATCTGGTACAATAAAATCACAAATTATAACTTGCCTGTGACGACCAAATAGCTGTACATTCATTACTAAACATCACATCTGGTGAAATTCCTGGTAACACCCCCTCCCTTCATCGCCCTCTTTCCCCCCTGATATGAACATGTGGAAATATGAACTCCCAAGTTAATATCAATATTTTTATAAGGGTCCCGGCAAGGCTGAGAGAAGGCGGCGGGGAATAGCTCGGTTGTTCTGTCTTCTTATATTTAATTAAGAGGAGAGGAAGTAAGTCGGTACGGTTTTTGCTTTGTTTTTCTGAGGAGGGAAAACTCTTGGCTTGTGTTTCTTGTTCACATATGTTTAAAGAGGAATTTGACACCGGCAGAGGGGAAAATTAACCGCGCTGGCATTTGGGTGCAGTGTTTGTGTCTTATGTGTGTGTGCATATTTGTGTGTATACGTGCGTGTGCTTGTTAAGATGGTGCAGGAGAAGCGGGGCTTTGGTGTATATGTGTGCATGGCGTGAGGGGAAGTGGTTTGTTTCGACTTATATGTTTCTGCGAGTGAATAAGGTGTGTATATATAATTTTTCTGTTCCATTGCTTTTTAGATTTACTCACCTTCTTATTCTAGATTCACCCAAACATGTATCCAGTCTATATACTACACTGTGTCATAGGCTGCTTCACTAAACCGCAGTCTACCACACCCACCCGCAGTCCACTACACGCACCCACTTGCAGTCTGCGACACGCACCCACCCATAGTCCACTAAACGCACACCCTCTCTAATACACACCCACTCTCTATTACGCTCACTCTCTGTCTACTAAGCCGACCCACGCTCTACTAAGCTGGCCCACTCTCTTCTACATTTCAACACATAACTGTCCCATAATTACGCGGGCTTTTGTACACATACCCACTCTCCCAGCTGATCAGCACTTTTTCCCGTGTAGTGATTACACTGCCCCATGTAATGATTACACTGCCCCATGTAATGATTACACTGTCCCATGTAGTGATTACTGTCCCTTGAAGTGATTACATTGTCCCATGTAGTGATTACTGTCCCATGTAGTGATTACACTGCCCCATGTAGTGATTACACTGTCTCATGTAGTGATTACTGTTCCGTGTGGTGATTACCCTGTTCCATGTAGTGGTTACTGTCCCATTTAGTGATTACACTGTCCTATGTAGTTATTACATTGTCCCTGTAGTGATTACACTGTTCCGCGTAGTTATTACACGGTCCATTTAGTGATTACACAGTCCCATGTAGTGATTACACAGATCCCTTGGTTTTAACCTTATATCCAACACCTCCTTCTGTCCGTCTGTCTGCCTGTCTGTCTGCCATCTTTCCTTCCACCCATCCCCTTTGCTGTTTACCACAAGCTCTCCATGCCGAGGTGGCCAAGCCATTTATCCAGCTGCATCAAAATCACTCCCAGTTCACAAGTGCAGTGGTTTTTGAGACCCTTAGGGGTCGTCGCTGGATCTTCAGAGTGTTCTGATGTGTGCGATACTCTAGGAAAGCGAACTGCCGCCTAGCACAGAAGATGACTAAATTATATCATTAAAGAAAAAAACACAAGGTGCAAAGAAGTCCATTCTCTTGCTAGGATCCGAGCATTCTGTGCTGTCGACGTAAATAGCTGAAGAGATTACGAGTCCTAGAAAGAAACGGATTGTCTTCGCCCAGGGATAGATAAGGGAGGAGAAATCTCCTGCAGTAAGATGAGGTACAGTCGAGTAGAACTGTGAGCTCACGATTCTGGCCATTGTTTGCGGGACGTGTCTGGCCGAGTTTATCGGCTCCTCGAGTGCCGTTAGCTGTTGGTTGTTATCTATGCTTCTGCTTTAGTCTCTCTCTCCCTATCTCTCTCTCTCTCTCTCTCTCTCTCTCTCTCTCTCTCTCTCTCTCTTACTCTGTCTTCCTCTCCATCTGTCTCTGTACTCAATTTATCTGTCACTTCCACTATTTTGCCATGTAGTCTGCTTCTTTCCTCTGTCTTTCTGTAGTTTTTAACTGTCCGTCTTTCTTTCTTTCAGTTTCTTTCGCGTTCTTTGTCTCTCCTAAGTTGTGTTACTCTCTTATTTCTTTCTCTGTCTGTCTTTTTATCTGTGTTTCACTCTAGCGTGCTCACTCTTTCTCACCCTCTCTCTCTCTCTCTCTCTCTCTCTCTCTCTCTCTCTCTCTCTCTCTCTCTCTCTCTCTCTCTCTCTGTTTCCTTAGCCTTTTTTCTCTATGCCATGTTTTCCCCCTCTCCTTTTTATAGAATACCGTTGCATCCACGTGCCGTGACATCCACTTGTAACATCCACTTGTCAATGACATCCACTTGTCAATGACACCCACTTGTCGTGACATCAACTCGCTGTTACCCCCGGTTGTCGACTCCATTGCTCAGATATTTTGTGAAACTTTCTCTGATCTTAACTCAAAAGACAAGTTCCCTGTCCCCTCAACTGTTAACTTTTCCCTCTCTTCTAAAAACTACACAAACAAGATAAAGTAAATATACAATGTTGGAAAGAAGCTAAGAAACACCAACAGTGAATATCCCCTTTATTTGCCATGAGACACAAAAATAATCCTCATGACACTTTTTCTTATAAACGACAAGGGACAGTTCGGGTCTTAACAGATGAACAAATACCGAATACTACTATTACTTCTTTGCTATTGCTTTCTATTACCCATAAACCATTCTAGTACCCATTAGTACCATTAGCCCATCTGAATTCTACTTGTTTTCTTCTGCCTTTGATCACAGCCCAAAACCAATGTCCAAGCAGCAGAAACCGGAACTGATCATTTTTGCCATGCGTGGCTCAGTGTTTATATCGTTTCTCTCAGTCTCTGGTTGTCTAGGTTCAAAACATGGGTGGGTTTACTTCTTTCTGTATTTTTCTGTGAGATGCTAGGAAGCGGGTAACAAGTGAGACTTGCAATTTTGTTTGTTCAACATTCACGTCTGGTTTTAAAATAAAGTTGTGTGTTTTAAAAAAAAATCAAAATATGTATAAACTAAAAATTTGTGTATTACTTTTTTTTTTCAGCCTCTTCCTCATTATTATCCTCGTGTTTGTTCTTCTTCTCCCCCTTCTTCTTTTTCTTCTCCTCCACCTTCTTCTTCTTTTTCTTCTTCTTCTTCTTCTTTTTCTTCTTCTTCTTCTTCTTCTTCTTCTTCTTCTTCTTCTTCTTCT
The DNA here is from genome assembly GCA_905116865.2 of Candidula unifasciata. Classification (NCBI taxonomy): domain Eukaryota; kingdom Metazoa; phylum Mollusca; class Gastropoda; order Stylommatophora; family Geomitridae; genus Candidula; species Candidula unifasciata. The sequence goes on along the minus strand of CAJHNH020001779.1, from coordinate 1,662,636 downwards.
TTTTCTTCTTCTTCTTCTTCTTCTTCTTCTTCTTCTTCTTCTTCTTCTTCTTCTTCTTCTTCTTCTTCTTCTTCTTCTTCTTCTTTTGTCCGGGCAATATGAATATAATGAGTCATCAGAGGATGTCATGTCAGTCAGTCAGTCCGTTCAGTCAGTCAGTCAGTCAGTCAGTCACGTACTGTCTCTGGGATGAAGGCGGAACGGATTTACAACGAATTGTTGTCGGTCCTACTTGCATTCCTGTCTGTATCTTGTTCGTTTGCATTTAGACTGCTCTTCACCTTGGTGGTTGTAGTTATGAATGTTTTCATTTAAACAGTATTTTGTTGTGTGTGTCTGTGTTAATGGGGGCTGCGGGTATACAGGAATAGGTAATGTATTCTCTGCAAATTTCCTCGGGGTTCAAGTCTGAAGTCACAAAAAGTATTTATGGTGCATATTGTGCACGGGCATCGACGCGACGACAACATGGCGATGATAGGGCACATAGCCCGATAATAAACTTTCTGAGAGGGTGGAAAGGGGGAGGGGCGTTTATGGAACCTTAAGGGGCCGGGTATATTAAAAAATTAAGGTCCACTAAATGTAATATCTCATTTAAATTGGGTAGTTAGGGGGGGGGGGGGGGGGGGGGGGGGGGTCGCAGTCAGCTGTAGAACCTGATCCCAAAGATCCAGCGCTATTTATCTTTGCATAAAAACTGTTTAAAATATAATGGCTATTCAGTAATAGTATTGATTATGAGACTCCCACTATCAGGGGAATCATCTGTAAAAGCAGTTTAGTGTTTTCAAAATGCCAATCAATTAATTAGAGGTAGTATCCACAGGTATGCTCTGTGGCTAAATCGATGCGAACGCTTCGTAATGCCGGGATACCGGGCTCGATCCCAGCTGCGGGCCATGCGCCTTGTGTTGGTTTCGACAGTGGTATCAAGAAAGCCGACCGTCCAGTAAGCAATGGCAAACTACTGGTCGTAAATTTGCCTGGAAAAAACCACACAACAACTAGGGGCTGTTGGGGTTGGTTCTGCAACGTCCTGTAAAGGATACGCAACTAACCAACCAGTATCCACAGTGAAGGTTCCTAAAAATATTGTCAACGCTCTCTCAGACTGCCGTTCCTTTCGCAAGGGCTATTCAGCTGAGTTCACTCAGAGGCCAGGTATTTGCTAATGGAAATTTCACAGGCCAGAGGCTTGAACCCCGACGGAAAAAAAATAATTAATACACAACAACTGGCAACGATCCGCTGACCACTTACTAGACCTCCTCAGGCCACATTCGGCCCGCCTGCCGCCAGTTAAATAGCCCTGCTTTACCGTGTCCTCAATTGTATTATCCTCCCATGTGTATAAACTTTCTCCTGTTTCCAGCTTTTCTCCCCTCTAGTAGGTTTAGACGACAATTCAACATCATAGCAGAAGGGTAATAACCCATAAGTACTCCGTTCTACTTCTGACAAGCCTAAGTACAAAGAATTTCAGCGCAGTGCACGAACTCCGCAGCACCAGCGAGGATCCTGAAATATTTTGGGTAGATTTTTAATTTCATATTTTGCCAGGACAGCGTCGTTAGGCTACTCTTTTTCAATTTCCAACTGAAAAAGGTTTTTTTTTAAGTTGCGCAACAATACACGCGGGCGTTCAATCTTACTACCCAGAGACCAGGGGAAATTACTAGAAGACCACGTGAAAAATCACAGCCTTCAACGAGGCTATCCCTTGAAACAGGGACTTCCAGCACTCGAGGTGGACACCATGCCTCGAGACCACGCAGCCGCCCTCCCTCTATCATGGGTTTGCAAGAATTCTGAAAGAACTGAGACACCGATAAGTCCATAAGGTTTCTTGCCCTGTCCCAAACCCTAACCCAGCAGGTAACACAAGCACACGTACGATCCGCTACAAATATCTTCAGATTAATTCTGGCTGTGGGAATTCTGATTATAACCTCAGAAAAAGAACGCTGTAAAAAAAAAAAAAACGGAAGCATAAAATACATTGGATATTATCCCTAAATGGCCTGGAAATATCCGAGAAAATAATCCCGAAGGGCATAAAAATGATTTCAAGAATGCGGAGAAAATAGGGAAATAATAATCCTGTGAGGGTATTGCGACGGTGAGTGAACAGCCTTAGGATTTGTAATGCAGTCTTGTGTGTTTTTTGTTGTTGTTGTTTTTTGTTTGTGGCCAGGTCTTATTTAGGAGCAAGAAAACCTTGGTTTGTCGTTAATATAGCTATTATTTGTATCCTGTGTGTGTTGGATGAATGAGCTTTGGATGGGAACATGTTCTTTGAGTATTGCTGATCAAGAATAGAAATGAAATACATTCTTGGGGATCTGAACACAGAAGTGGAACTTGTAGACAGTGTAGTTTCTTTGAAACAAACGTGTCGGTTGTATTAGATCAGTGGTTGTCAACCTTCCTAATACGGCGACCCTTTAATAGAGTTCCTTATGTTCTAGCGACCCTTAGCCATACATATATTTTCGTTGCTATTTCATAACTTTAGTAAATTTGTGTTTTCCGATGGTCTTTGGCGACCCCTGTGAAATGGTCATTAGACCCACAAAAGGCTCACGACTCACATGTGCGCAAATGTGCGCTACCGTAGTGGTCAGTCAGTAGAGCGTTCTTAACGGCATTATAGGCCCCTTGACAAACCAGTGCACTGAGGCCTCTACGACAACTTTCCAAGAGATTAAATGTAAATGGTCAACAATATTACACATACTACACAGATTAGCCGCCATAAAGTCCCATTGCTCCTATGGCCACCGGGAAAGTTATGTGCCCAGCGAGCCCATTGGTGGTCAGAAGGTAGCATCATATGCCCAGTGTGCCACTATCCGTAAAAACTGTCTTTCATAATAATACTACTACTAATAATATTACAGTAATAAGAATATTAATAATATAATATTGTAGTTTACAGCTAGGCCGCGACGTCTGCACTTTTCTTCCTAACAGATATGTCCAGTATTTTCCCCTAGCTTTGTTTACCTGAGATTGGCGACCTAATCTAGCGTTTGTTTCTAGCGTCTTGTACCTTGGTATGCCACATCATGTTTAGTGTACAGTGGTGTGTGTGTGTGTGTGCCTTATCGGCGTTATTAACTCAGTCATCGTCATGCTACGGCCAGCGGTGTCATACGGCCCCCAAGTAAGTAAATACCATGTATTGGATATATGCTGATCGAAAATTGTTATTGAGCAGTCGACAGTCTATATGGTCAACGGTCATAACAATGGGAACCTTTACTTTACTATATATAATAAACACACACAAAAAAGCTTCATGCTACTATATTATTTTGCAATCCCTTTGTGGGATGCAATTTTTCGTTATTTGAAGCCCTACTCTGGCTCTTGCCAGGGGCTGCAATATAGCCCGGCCATAAATATGGTCTAATTGCTGAACCGGTTTCTTGGACCTCTCCAGGGGTGATCCTTATCCACATGGTGGCACTTTGTGTCATTGGCTGTTTATCGTGTGTGTGATGTCCTGGTGGGGTAAAAGAAGATAAATAGAAACTGCATGCTTGTCATATACTGATATGCAGCAAAATCTCGTCTTTAAATGTGTGTGTGTGTGTGTGTGTGTGTGTGTGTGTGTGTGTGTGTGTGTGTGTGTGTGTGTGTGTGTGTGTGTGTAGACACAACATTACATTCCAGTGTGTTTATATTTTTTGTTTTGTTTTTAGTGGTTTGAGACAAATTCTGTCCGTGTTCTATAGCTGTGAGTTCAAGTCGTACGTGGCTAATGAAGACACCTTATTTAAAGATGTTGTCTAGTAGGTCATGTGTATTGGTGAACGTTTACCTACAGCGTGGCGCTGTCGTCATTTGCAGGTTACTGTATCGATTCCTGACATAGTACATGTAGGTTTCGATTTTTTATGTAGGCTAGTTTATCTTTCTACCTTTCTATTACTGCTACTACCAATGTTGCTGCTGCTACTATTACTGCTGCTGATGTTGCTGCTGCTGCTACTACTATTTCTACTATTGCTACTTCTTTTTTTTTTCTTTTCTTTGTCTTCTTCTTCTTCTTCTTCTTCTTCTTCTTCTTCTTCTTCTTCTTCTGCTTCTACTTCACGTTCACCGGTTGTAAACTCTAGCCGAAAGTTTTTGTTGCTCGTTCACGTCTGAACTTTAGTTTTGTTCCAGAAATTGAGATTCGCATTTACCTCCAGTTTACATATCTTTATATGCTTAATGTTGGTTCCTTGCCTCTCAGGCAGATGCACTCCGAATTCAAAGGAAATATCCCTACTAAGTCGACTTTTACGGCATGCTTTTTATGGGACAGTGGATCTCGCCCCTCCCCAAAATGGTGCTCCAGAACCCACATACAGACTACTTCTTTCTATAAATGCTGAACAATACCTGTCTATTTTTTTTTATTTTATATACTGTTTGAGCGATGTTAAGTGTTCCCCATTTGGTATTTTCTGCTCCTTTATTTTATCGATCACTGACACTGAACGAGTTAACAGGAACATGATAATGAAATATTTCAAATATTTTCGTTAGCACGTGAACTGTGATTGCTGTCACAGAGTTACCCGTGAAATATTGGCCTCACATATTGAGACTTCCAGTGCGGGTTCTGGGGCCTTATTTTGGGGTGGAGGTGTGATAGTAGACCCACTGCATCCCCTCCCTCCCTCCAACCCTCAGCAAACACACAAACATGTCTAAAAAGGTGTATAATAAGGGCATTTTATTAGAATTCGGAGTGTACCCACATTATAGGCAAGGAACTAAAAGGTCTGATCACAAATAAGCCAAATCTGATGTGCACGCAAAATGCAAGTTCTTGAACATGAATAAAAACTAAAAGTGGACGAACAATAAGAGCTTACAGCCGGAGTTTACATGGTGAACGGTAAAAAGAAGAAGAGGCAGAAATTAAGAAGAAGAAGAAGATAAGAAGAAGAAGAAGAAGAAGAGAAGAAGAAGAAAAAGAAGAAGAAGAAGAATAAAAAGAAGAAGAAGAAAAAGAAGAAGAAGAAGAAAAAAAAGAAGAAGAAGAAGAAGAAGAAGAAGAAGAAGAAGAAGAAGAAGATATTGAGACAGCTCTGTGTAGTAGGGTTCCTTAAACGATGGTCCCTTGATCGGCAGTCTTCTGCTCTTCTTTCTAGGTAGCTTGTCAAAACTGTCCACCCACTCATATACCCAATCATATACCCAATCATATACCCAGTCATATACCCAGTCATATACCCACTCATATACCCAATCATATACTCAATCATATATCCAGTCATAAACCACCCTGGTTGTTACCGGGGGCCCTTATATAACTTAACGGTTAAAGGGAGTTTCTGGAACCTCTACACAGATGTTACTCATCGGAATTGTGGCACTTTGTGTCACCGGGTGTTTATCGCTTAGTGTTACGTACCAGTGGGGTTAAAAAGTTAGTCATACAGCATCTGCATCACTACTGCTGAGCTAATAAAGAGCCTAACGAGACAGTGTAGCGCCTAAAGTATGGACCAAGTCATTAATACAAACTAAATAGAGCAATCGAATGTATATTAATGCAGCGTTTTGTCTCTCAGAAACGACGCTCCAGCTACATATGTCAGATTTTTTAGCATCCGCAGCTGTATCATGGTTCAAAGATTGTAATTTTACATCATTTTTAACGAAGAAACTGCGCTCTACAATTGTTCTTGTTACTGTCTTGGTTTGGTTAGTTTTCAGGTGTTTCGCGAAAATAATTTCCCCCCATTTTAGCTGGTCTACATGCGGAAAAAAGGTTGAAGAACACTGTCCACGTCTGCCTCTTGGTCATGCTCTAAATTAGACTAATCTGTGACTGGATTCGGCGAGGGTGTCCTGGTGGTACAGGTCCCAGGGTTGGTCTCCTCTTTCGTGGACCAAGGAAATCGAGGCCAGACGGAGAAGGCAGTTTTTACTAAGTGCGTGTTTGGGTTATATTTGTTCCGCTGTGTATTAGGAGCCTTTTGAGTGTGTGCGTTTGTAGAGTGTAGCGGCAAGAGTGTAGCGGCAAGAGTGTAGCGGCAAGAGTGTAGCGGCAAGAGTGTAGCGGCAAGAGGCTCGCCTTCAGATCGGAAGGTCGTGGGTTCGCTTCCTGACGGAGCCAGGCTCTTTTCAAAAATGGCCTTGGCTCCCAGGTCGACCCAGCTTTGAGTGGATACCAGATGCAGTCATAGGAAGTAAAGGCAGCCGATGTGATACTGACCTGATCACCCACAAAGTGCCTATTTGCCTATAAAATACAGGTCTAACCATATATGCCCAGACGCTTAGAGATGTCGAAAAGGGTCCTTGACTTTAGTTTTGGAGAGTGTTAAGATGAACGGCTAAGGAAAATGATTAACTAGAACGCTAGTTGCGTATGCTTTGCACGACGTTGCAAAAGTAACAGGCTAGTTGAGTATAATTTGATAACTTCAGTAGGTTGACGAACAGCAGTCTGAGATTGTGTTCTACCATGATAACAGACGGAGGGCATTAAAGATCTGTTGGAGTCAACTATCTTTTGTTCTACCATGATAAGAGACGGAGGGCATTGAAGATCTGTTGGAGTCAACTATCTTTGTGGTGACGGCATCTGAATAATTAATTTATTGTGAGCTTCAGAACACATCCCTGCAGTTTTAGCTTTGTTTTTTAAACGTGGTATTTTTTATGCTTACAAACACTTACTAGTTGCCGTTCAACTAGATAAAGTAATAAAACGTTGTTATCCTCTCTTGCTCCTCTTATTTCGTCCTTTTTTAATTTTTACTTTCGCCAACAAAAGAGCGATTTTGCTAATTTGTTTATAGCTACGCTGCGATATCTGCGCCTTTAAACCACTATCATGTGACAGCAAACCCTTAATTGGTTGATTTTTGTGTGACATGCTTGTCCCAAAAAAAAAGTGGCCGGGGGGGGGGGGAGGAGGGGGGGGGGGCGCAGAGATGTGGTAAACATAAACCACAGATAAATATTGCAGTGTAATTGTGGAAAATATGAATTTCACATTCAGAACTTATTGTCTACATTAGGGGGACAATCTGCATCGGTTGACCACCGCGTGAGAAGGGCGGACAATGGAGCGGCTATTGACGATGGACAAATTATGGGGAAAGAAAGGCGTGCGCACACACACAGTGTGTGTGTGTGTGTGTGTGTGTGTGAGAGAGAGAGAGAAAGAGAGAGAGAGAGAGAGAGAGAGAGAGAGAGAGAGAGATGACGATAAAACATTTTAGGCATTTCAGCATCCTGGTTTGGGAGATGAGGTGTCTCACGATGGAAAAAAAAAAAAGAGAGACAGAATGTTGAGGAGAGACGGATTTACCAACGGCACACGGACTAGAAGAAGACGCAGATGGAGAGACTGATTTACCAACGGCACACGGACTAGAAGAAGACGCAGATGGAGAGACTGATTTACCAACGGCACACGGACTAGAAAAAGACGCAGATGGAGAGACTGATTTACCAACGGCACACGGACTAGAAGAAGACGCAGATGGAGAGAATGATTTACCAACGGCACACGGACTAGAAGAAGACGCAGATGGAGAGACTGATTTACCAACGGCACGCGGACTAGAAGAAGACGCAGATGGAGAGACTGATTTACCAACGGCACACGGACTAGAAGAAGACGCAGATGGAGAGAATGATTTACCAACGGCACACGGACTAGAAGAAGACGCAGATGGAGAGACTGATTTACCAACGGCACACGGACTAGAAGAAGACGCAGATGGAGAGACTGATTTACTAACGGCACACGGACTAGAAGAAGACGCAGATGGAGAGACTGATTTACCAACGGCACACGGACTAGAAGAAGACGCAGATGGAGAGACCAGTTAATCAATGTTCGTAGTTTTTCAATAACTATTGTAGTCGTTAGCACCTGCATACAAGTTACTAAATAGACTGCAAAACATGTGTGTACCAGTTCGAGCGGCGAGACAGCAAACTGCCTGAGCCACTCATAGTTACATCAGCCCGAACAGAATAAGAACTTGGCGACATACTTAGGAGGAGATCGGGGCACTTATGGTCATGTCCTACGTACGACGAAGATGACCTCAAAAATGAACAATGAAGACAAGTTATAGTAAAAATTGTGAGATCATGCATCCTGGACTCTTACCCAGTCTTTGGGGAAGAGAATCACACCTTTTAACTGATATACTACAGAAAGATTTTTAGAATACCATGGAACAGGAAGAAAAAAACAACCTTTGACATCCTGCATGGCCTGAACGTCAAGGAAAACTGGCTCGTAAACAGCATCCTCTCCTGACAGCTGAGATATGTTGGCCAAGCCATGAAAATGTTTGGTGAGAACGAAGACCGAGGGCGCAAACGATACAGAGGTTGACCACCAGGAGGATGGATAAACGACACTGAAGTTGCACTGCCTATGAAAGCATAAAGGGTTGGAGAACTGGCTACGGAAAGAGGGACTTCAAGGTGTGCCGTGAAGAAAGCGACGTTCTGTAAAGTAAAGGGGGAAAAAAGTAAAGATTCCTTTTCACGTCGTTAGGTGTATCGGGTATATAGGAAGAGCACCCATAGTTTTAGAGACCGTCGGCACTAGATGGCTAGTGTGGTCCGCATTACGCCGGCCTCTTTACTTCCCTGAGGACTGCCATTGTGGTACCCAATTTAGGCTGGGTCGACGTGCGACGCCCCATACCATGATAAAAATCATTCCGTAAAGGGTATGCGGATTGACTGATTGATTGTAGTCGCTGAAAATCGTTCCATGTGCCGCCACGCACGCATGCCGTAAGTTCCCGCAGCCAGCAATAATAGTATTTGCACGGGATTACCTTCACATAAGCTGGTTGTCCGCGGAAAGCAGATTGTCTTTCGCAGCTATGTGACCTTGGAGAGTCGGTGCGAGAGACACCGGAAGAGCACACCGGCTGTATCAGACTTCGGTAAAGTCTGGTCGGGTTGCAAGTGCTGCAACTTTGTGTGGTGAAGCGTTGCTGACGAGGTGTTTCTACGCATCCAGATCACATAGCCGCGAAACTGAAGCACCTTGACTGCTTCTCTAGCATGTGTTCTCTAAAGGGAAGTGTCTTCATGCATGCAGTCTCATTAGGGACACGGATACAAAGAAAACACAGGGATTGGGAAGGTGGAGGGGGTCGGAGAGGGGGTGGAAGGAGCTACTTCCCTTTGCACGTTTTTTCAAGGAAAGGGGTTTTATAGTGCCTGAGCCTTCTTTAAGAGCGCAATAAATAAAAAAATATTTCTAATGGTACATAAATGCAATATATTTTAGATAATATATTTATAAACAAATTGAAACAGAACACTGTTACATGATTTATCGGGTAGGCGGTTGGGCTGGTTGCTTTCACCTTTTAAATCTCCATCCCCCTCCCCCACCCACCTCCCCCAAAAATAGGAAAGAACAGTGTCTAGGGCAATATATGAAATTGTTGTAATGATATTGCCCCTGCTGTGAGATCCGGGGCGGGGCGAACTCATCAACGGCAGATAAACAAGGCGAAGATCAAGAAGAAGAACAAAGGAAAGAAGAAGAAAAATTGTTTAGACAGGCGAAGTAGAAAGAAGAAGAGGAAAGTAGTTAGTGGAAGACAAAGAAGAAAGTAGACAGAGGGGGAGAAGCTAAGAGGATATTCAAACACTTTTGACGGGGAAGTGAAACATATTTAAATATACCAAGATGTAAGTTGTGGTACAGTAGTACACTTGTAGTACATAAGAACAACAACAAGTGGAAAAGAAGAAGAATTTAGACAAAAGAAATAGAAAGAAGAACAGGAAAGTAAGTAGGAAATGAAAACAGAAAGAAGATATTTAAAAGCTTATGACAACGAATAGTAAACATGTTCAAATATATTAGCAAGCAACTTGTAGAAGTTTTTGCTGAATTCCCGCTAACGGTGAGGGGTGTTGCCTGTTTCCGTGTTTTACCTTGATGTTTCCACTGTGTATACCCGGGGTGGGTGTGGTATTGTAGGGCGTGTTGTCTGACTGCCGGCTCGCTGAAACTACAGGGGTCGATAAGAATACAGGGCTGATTGTCTGTCATTGTGATGCTGCTTATAGTATTGGAAAGATAGGAAGGTGGGGGTGAAGCAGACAAGATGGGATGTCACACACACACACTCACACGCGCGCGCATACACACGCACACACAACACACACACATACAGAGAGAGAGAGAGAGAGAGAGAGAGAGAGAGAATGTGTTTGTAGGCGTTTTTCTATCTGTCTGCACAAAAAAAAAAACCAATCTCATTATCAATAATGTTCTTTTCAAAGTAATGTAAGGTATCTCAGTATAATGTAGGTTACAATTATAGTAGTCTTTTCAATGTATTTACAACTAGAACGATTAATGGACAGAACGATTAAGGAGGACAGTGCGACAGACGTGTTGAGGTCATGGCGTGAGGATAACTAATTGAGGAGGTCCAAGATCGCTTTAGCTTGTCTCAATTATCTGTTTGAGTTTTCACTGTCACTACCCGCTGTCATAGTTTCCACAGACTAAGTTGTCACTGCTCATTTCTTAGTCCTGGTTGTCACCGCACATGACATCTGTCCTGGTTGTCTTTGCCTTCTCTGTCCTGGTTGTCACCTCACATGACATCTGTCCTGGTTGTCACCTCACATGACATCTGTCCTGGTTGTCTTTGCCTTCTCTGTCCTGGTTGTCTTTGCCTTCTCTGTCCTGGTTGTCTTTGCCTTCTCTGTCCTGGTTGTCTTTGCCTTCTCTGTCCTGGTTGTCTTTGCCTTCTCTGTCCTGGTTGTCTTTGCCTTCTCTGTCCTGGTTGTCACCTCACATGACATCTGTCCTGGTTGTCTTTGCCTTCTCTGTCCTGGTTGTCTTTGCCTTCTCTGTCCTGGTTGTCTTTGCCTTCTCTGTCCTGGTTGTCTTTGTCTTCTCTGTCCTGGTTGTCTTTGCCTTCTCTGTCCTGGTTGTCTTTGCCTTCTCTGTCCTGGTTGTCACCGCACATTATATCAATGTTCTAGCTGTCACAGTCCTCTAGCTGGTTGTATGATTGCTGAGCCTTAGTGAGAGCTCATTTCTGACACATTAGGTTAAGTCATTGGTGATCATTTGCCATCATCCAGTGTGCTGTTGTTTAAAAAGGATTATACAGGTCTCTCTCTCTCTCTCTCTCTCTCTCTCTCTCTCTCTCTCTCTCTCTCTCTCTCTCTCTCTCTACACCCCCCCCCCACCCCCGCTTTTTGTCACAGACACACACTCAAACTCAAACAAAAGTACACACAGTCTTCGATTCTCATTATTTGTCTCTCATACTCTCTTGTTATTTGTCTCGCACGCTTTTTCACTCTCTGTCTCGCGTTATTTAGTTTTTTTCGTTCGTGTTAAATCTCTCTGTATCTCTTCACTTATATTACCCACCTTCTTGTTAATTCCTTTCACTTGCTGTCACTCTCGCTGTTATCCCTCCTGCTCTCTTTATGCTGCCCTATTCCATATCTTTTCTCCTCTCTCTTCCACATCTCCCCTCCTCTGTCCCCATTCCCCACATCCCCCAATTCCTCTCCCCATTCCTACATGCGTGTGTCGCTCAATATTTCATGTTATTAACTTCCCTTTCTTCTTTAATTCTCACATCAAGTTCCGCTGAGCACAGACCGACATCTCCTCCACTCCAAATCCCCACATCGCCTCTAAATATATTTCTCCACATTTTCTACTCAAACGCCAATCTTTTCACCTGATTCTGTCGTGCACTCAACTCGTTCGCACCTTGTTAGCATCCACTCACGCATGACCGACTTCTGTGGCAAGTACGCGAGCGTGCAGCCAGGCGAATGACTCGCCAAGACGCAGAAACACACGTGCTTTTTCCGCCATATTTCCTGAATTCTCAAGCACTTCCTGTACAAGAAGTACATGAATTCCCTCCCCTTGGATGGACTGCCTACCAAGCAGTTCAGCTTATGTGAGGTTTTAGCAAAATTGTTGATTAATTCATGTCGCAGTCGTTTAAAAGAAAAACGATGGTATATATCAAGTGCATCACTTTTGTTACTGTTGATGAAATGATGATGATGGAAATTTTTTTATTGTAATGATGTTCTTCTTGACGTTATTTTCGATAATTATGATGTTTTGAAAACTGTTTTCGATGATGTTGCTGTTAAATGGTATTGTAGTCGACAATGATGACTGATTGTTGAAAATGCTGTATTTTAATGTTGAAGATTTTTATGATAGAGGGGATGTTGGTATTTTTTTTTTTTTTTCTTGTATAATCATTTCTCTTAGTTTCGTCCAATCAGTGACGTGACTGAAATGTGTTCGTTTGTTTTGTAGCATTAAACATTTGAATTCCCTCGGTATTAGGCAGGTCGGCCACTGCGCTCAGAGAATCTTTCTTCTCCTTTTCAGCGTTCACCGGCAGAAAACCCCGGCCGGAAGTCCTTGTTGTTCGTCCACTTCTGGACTTTGTTCTTGATCCAGAACTTGAGTTTTGCCTGCACATCCGTTTTACTTATTTGGCTTATTTGTATGCTGCTTTTTATTTCACCGCCTCCCAGGCAGATGCACTCCACCTTCGAAGGAAGAACCAATAATTAAGTGCATTTTATGACATGCTTGTTAGGATACAGTGGGTATATTCCTCCTACTTCACCCATATAGGACATTGGGTATATTCCTCCTACTTCACCCATAAAGGACATTGGGTATATTCCTCCTACTTCGCCCATATAGGACATTGGGTATATTCCTCCTACTTCACCGATTTAGGACATTGGGTATATTCTTCACCCATATAGGACATTGGGTATATTCCCAGCCTACTTCACCGATTTAGGACATTGGGTATATTCCTCCTACTTCACGATTTAGGACATTGGGTATATATTCCTCATACTTCAAGATTTAGGGCATTGGGTATATTCCTCCTACTTCACGATTTAGGACATTGGGTATATATTCCTCCTACTTCACCGATTTAGGACATTGGGTATATTCCTCCTACTTCACCGATTTAGGACATTAGGTATATTCCTCCTACTTCACCGATTTAGGACATTAGGTATATTCCTCCTACTTCACCGATTTAAGACATTGGGTATATTCCTCCTACTTCACCGATTTAGGACATTGGGTATATTCCTCCTACTTCACCCATATAGGACAGTGGGTATATTCCCCTCCTGCTTCACCGATTTAGGACATTGGGTATATTCCTCCTACTTCACCGATTTAGGACATTGGGTATATTCCTCCTACTTCACCGATTTAGGACATTGGGTATATTCCTCCTACTTCACCTATATAGTACATTGGGTATATTCTCCTCCTACTTTACTGATTTAGGACATTGAGTATATTCTCCCTGCTTCACCGATATAGGAAATTGGGTATATTCCTCCTACTTCACCCATATAGGACATTGGGTATATTCCTCCTACTTCACCCATGTGGGACATTGGAGACACCCGAGCCTAATAAGTGTCATTACAAAATTTAATATTTAAAAAAAAAAAGATTCAAAATATAATTTACGAAAAGAAAGAAAACGCGACCCACAAACCATGTGCTTTGTATTCGTTTTGTTTCGTATTCGTTTCGTATTTTGATTCTTCTGCTTGAATCCTTATTTTTTTTTTTCTAACGTCACAAATGGTGTGTTGGCTTTTCTGTCCTTACCGTAAATTTTATCAAATCTCGTCTGTTGGCCTTCCACCAAACATCATTATAAATATTATGTCTTCATCTTCCGTTTTGTCTTTATCTGCTTTTCCAGTCCACTCCTGTGAGAAGTATTCTCTCGACCCAACCGCGTTATCATATCTTCATCTATTTTTATAACTTGAAGTTGACTGCTTGACTTCACTATCGTCATTGTTGAGTCTCTTTCCAGGAGTATTGTTGGCCTCTTCAGATCCTCATTGCAGCCTGCAGATAGCAGGACACGATAGTCTGCAAAAGTCCATGTTATCGATTGTTTAACTACAGAGCTGATTAACTTTTTTTTCGGTGTCCTGTCCTGTTTTTGTAACCCAGTTTGTGTCTCCACGTCCCTCGGGGTCTGAATGACGGCGGGACGACTAATGTAGCCTGGTGACATGGGACGATCATCTGTTGTTGTTGCTGCTGATGTTATGCTATGTTATGTTATCACAATTATCGTCACTGCGTATTGGGGATTCTCATGCATGCTCAGTCCTCCAATGCAGCAGCCACTTCAAAGTACCTCTACTGACTGCTCTGACGAAGAGCTGGTTGTAAGGTCTCCTAACTCGACTTCGAAGGAGGCATACACTCGCTTCATCATGCTTTACACCGATGTCACGCAATCACGTTAATATCAGAAATTCAGCTTCACCCTGCTTTACTCCAATGTCACGGAATCGCGTTAATGTCAGAGCTTCGTCGTTATCCACTAGCAGAGTCCATCCAGCGTTGTTGGTATATGCTGCTGCCACAGATGACTCTGCCGTCGCAGAAGATATGTTATTGCGATATTTACTGCATATTGTTTGTGCTATTTTAACTAATGTTCTCAATCATTTAGACGTTTTAGCAGATATGTTTATCCTAAACTTTACATTTGCTACTTTACTCAGGTCACACAGTTGAGAAACACCTTCCGTTACGCTCCATATTTATTTATTAAATCCTGTCTCTTTCTTTTACACTGCTTAGTTAAAAAGCATAAACAGTTATTAGTTACTGTTCCCTTTGTGTATAACACCATTTACCCCTTCATTCCATCATCATCTTTCTCCTGTTGTGCCGTTATTGATCACACTGGATTCGTTGTCTAGTCCTCATTTCCCTTCTTCTTCTTCTTCTTCTTCTTCTTCTTCTTCTTCTTCTTCTTCTTCTTCTTCTTCTTCTTCTTCTTCTTCTTCTTCTTTTTCTTCTTCTTCTTCTTCTTCTTCTTCTTCTTCTTCTTCTTCTTCTTCTTCTTCTTCTTCTTCTTCTTCTTCTTCTTCTTCTTCTTCTTCTTCTTCTTCTTCTTCTCATTTTTCTCCCATGTCTTCGATTCACCTCATTTAATTTTCATCAGTTTTCTCATGTTTTCTAGTGCATTTATATTTCATTTCTTGTCTTTAGTGGTTCTCAAACTGGCACTGGTATATCTTACTAGTTAGAATTAAAAATACTTAACTTGGTTTGAAAACTATATAATATCTATTATATTGCATTCAGAAGTTGAAAAGCTGCCGTTGTTTTGCCAGTCCTTTCCTTTACGTTACAAGGTTTAACATTTTAACCTTTAACTTAGGCTGACAGAATGAAAGTAATTTATGTTTTAAGTTTCGCTGTTTATAACTTTTCATAGCTTTCTTTACACTGCATTTCTTTATTGCACCCTACCCCCCCCCTCCCTTTATTTCCCCCCATTTCGCCCCACCCTTAACAATAAAACAAAAACAAAAAACAAACAAAATTAGTATTTGCTAATTCCTTTGTTTTTAGTAACACTTCATGTATCTGTCTGTTATTTTACTTGTACCTTAACTATACAATTAACTGAACACTCTTTGTGTATACCATGATTTGTCCTTTCTCTTACATGACTTATTACATCTTACACACTGAAACATTAGAATTTCTATTACACATCCCTTCACGTACAGCAGGTCGTGCCTGGAGGACCCCTTACTGCCTCTGGGCCAGGCCCTGATGCCTTCCCAGCTTGTTTATTGATAAGATTAGTCGGCATGTCTTGAGGATGTCTGAGCCGTTGGAGAAGCGAGCTGGTTCATCCGCTCAGCTAATGAGAGTCCGGGGCCTATGCCTTGATCAATACATGCAGAGATTGTCGGTAGAAGGCCTGCCTGCTTGTGTGTGTCTGTGTTTGGCAGGTCGGTTTGATGTGTATGGAATTGTTCTTCTTCGTATGCGTCCTAGGCATAAATATTTCAATCCCTGGCCTACGGTACTGAATAGGTCTCAGACATACAGGGACATTCGACCTATTATGATTTACTTGTGAGCGGAGCAAAAAAGGGGTTAGGGTGGTGGTGGTTGGGGGGGGGGGGGGGTGAATGCCCTGTCCTTGTATAATTTTCTGGGAAGTGCCAAGAGTAAAAACCAAAACAAAGTGGTGGGGGTGGGGGTGGGGGTTGTTTTAGTTTGTTATTATTAACTATTATGTCTTGAATGGCAAATATATAAATAAGTATATTTGACCACATTGCCCACCTGGTGGGCGTGTTGCACCATTCGCCCAACATGACTAAAGTTGTTAAAAGGCTTCTTTAGTTTATAAGCAAACACTTAAAAAAAAGAGCTTGGTTTAATACATGATTTAAACAAGTTAATTGCGCATCCTTTACAGGACGTTGCAGAACCAACCCCAGCATTTGGGGGGGGGGTGGGGGGGGGGAGGTGCTATTGAAACTTGTCCAGGCATATTTACGTCTAATATTTGCGTTACTTTGTTAGGGCACCATTGTGCCAGCTTGCACATATTTTAACGGAGGAGGGAGGGGTTTCTCCCCTCCTCCCACCCCCCCCCCCCCATATTTTTGCATTTTATTTACCATCCGATTTCAGCGAAACCCATAACTACAGACCCTCTCTAATGTTTGGTAGAGGGTCAGTGAATCAGCTGAGGGTGTCCCCCCTCCCACAGAAAGAGACCACCGGAACCCTAAAAAAAAATATGTGTGATAACAGCTGTGACAGCAACGATGGTGGCAGTGTTGTTGGGAATGATGGCGGCAATAACAAAGACGACAAGAGAGATAAGCAAGGGTTTGGGGATACCACAGGGTGGTGAGGATAGCCGAAAACGGATAAGCGTGGCAATAGTAATAATTGCAGCAGTTCACGTTTTAAGGCCCATCTACACGTTTTCTCAGTATGATCTAGATCAGAGGGGTGTCACGTTGTACTGCTTTCTCCTAAAAGAGTCTCTCGTGTGACCTAGGTTGAGACTGTGGGTAGAAGGGGGGTGGGGGGTTGGGTTAGGGCCAGTTCTAGATGTTCTGGGGTCGTTGAAAGTTGTGTCGTCGTGTGGTATAGAACACGCGACATCGGTGCTGATGTTATTGGAGAGAATACAACGTGACACCCCTCCGACGTAGAAGAGCCTGAGAAAGTATGAATGAAAGGTCAGGTAGTGTGTACATAGGCCTGGAAACGTGAACAGGACCTGTAATTGTAAACAGCAACCCTATTCTGCTGCGTCTTCTACTGTGCTGTCATTGGTACTACTATCACCACCACCACCACAACCACCACTAAAACTTCTACTAAACCACCAACACCACAACTACTACCACCACCACTAAAACTTCTACTAAACCACCAACACCACAACTACCACTAAAACTTCTACTAAACCACCAACACCACAACTACCACTAAAACTTCTACTAAACCACCAACACCACAACTACCACTAAAACTTCTACTAAACCACCAACACCACAACTACTACCACCACCACTAAAACTTCTACTAAACCACCAACACCACAACTACCACTAAAACTTCTACTAAACCACCAACACCACAACCACCACTAAAACTTCTACTACTACCCCACCAACCACCCACCCTACTACTACTAAACACTACTACTAAAACCACCCAACACCACAACCACCACTAAAACTTCTACTAAACCACCACCAACTACCACCACCACTAAAACTTCTACTACTACACCTAACAATCCAACAACCTACCACCTAAAATACTTACTACTAAACACACCAACACCACAACCCCACACTAAAACTTCTACTAACTACTACCCACGACTACCCTACCACTACTACTACTACCACCAACTAAAACCTACTACTACTACTTACTACCACAACACCACACCACCACTAAAACTAAACTAACCCCAACAAAACCTACCTACCCCCACTACTACTTCTACTACCTAACCGCCCCACTAACACCCCCACTTTTACTAACTACTACTACCCACCGTACCACTACACTACCAAACCGACCTCCCACCTACCCACCACTAAAACTTCTACTAAACACCAACACCACCACTACTACCCAACTAACTTACCCCAACTAAAAAAAAACTACTAAACCACCCCTACCCCTAACCACCACCACTAAAACTTACTAAAACTACCAATACCACACCTACCACTACTACTACTACCCCCCACCCCTACCCCAACCAACCACTAAAACCCCTACTACTACCACCCCTACACCACACCACCACTACTACCCCCCACCACCACTCAAACTACTACTACACTAAACCCCTACTACCCACCCCCTACCTACTAACTACCCACTACTACTACCCCTAAACCACCAACACCTACTACCACAAAACTAAACTTTTACACTACCTAAACCACCCCCACCACAACCCCACTCAAAAACTTCTACTACACCACCAACTACCTACAACCAACACTAAACTTACTAAAAACCACCACACTACCCCCCCAAAACCCCACTACTACTCCTAACCACCACTAAAACTTCTACTAACCACCACCCCACATACCCCCACTAAAACTAACTAAACCACGACACCCTACTACAAAAAAAACTTCCCACCTACCCCCCCACCACTACTACTACAAAAAACCTACTAACCCAAACTCTACTACCCTACTAAACCAACTAACCCACCCACAACCCCCCCTACCACCAAAACTACCTACTAACCCCACCCCCCCACCCCAACTACCACTTCCTAAACCTACCCCCCCCAACCACCACTACCCCCCCTAAACTAACTAAAAACACTACCCTAAAACACCAAAAACACCTACCCCTACTATACCCCCCCTTCCCTAAACCACCAACACCACTACTACCACTAACCCTCTTCTACTAACCAACCAACACACACAACTACCACTAAAACTCCTACTACCTAACCACAACCACCTACCCTACCACTACTAAACTAATACTACTAAACACACCAACCCTACAACCTACCCCCCCCCAACTACTACATAAACCACCACCCCCACAAAACACCACTAAAACTACTACTAAACCCACCAACACCAACCTACCCACCCTAAAACTTCTACTACTAACCAACCACCACTACACCACAACTACTACTAAAACCCCCTAACCCACCACCCCCACAACTACCACCTAACCAACTACTACTAAACCCACCCCCACCACAAAAAACTACCACCCAAAAAAAAAACTAAACCCACTAACACCAAAACAACTAAAAAAACTTCTACTAAAACACCAACCACCCCCCTACCACCCCTACTACTACTAAACTACCAACCCCAACACCCCAACACTAAAACTAGCTACCCTAACCACCCACCCTCCTAAAAACAACCACCCTCTACTACTTCTACTAAACCCTACTACCTAAACTTCCTAATACCTAAAAAACTAACCTACTAACCAACCACCCTACCCACCACTACTACTAACCCTACTACTAAACCTAACCCAACCCCCTAACCCTACCCTAAAACTACCCTAAACTAACAACCCCCTAACACTACCCCCTTACCCAAAACCAACTAAAACCACCCACTAACTACTATCACTACCCTACCCCCCTCTACCACTACCACCCTTAACCCCAACACCACTAATCTAACTTCTACTAAACCCCCTACCCCTACCCTCCTAACCCCCCTACAAAAAAATAACTACTACCCCCACCACTAACACCCACCCCAACCTAACCCCACTACCCATAACCTAAACCCCCCCCTAACCACTACTACACCAAAACTAACTACCCCCCCTAACTACTACTACCCCCCCCTCTACACCCCTACCACTACCTAACTACCTCCTACCCCCCACTACCACCCCTAACTACTAACCCTACCCCAACCCCACCCTAACCCACTAAACCTACCCCCCACCCACCCCCCCTACTACCCCCACCTACAACTAACTCTACTACTACCCAACTACCCTAACCAAAAACCTACCCCTAACCCCTAAAAAACTACCCCACTACCTAACCCCTAACTACCCCCTACCACTACTACTACCACCTACACACCTACCTACCACAACTCACTAACCCTCTACCCTACCCTAACCACCACCTACCCCAACCTACTACCCCACCAACTACCCACTACCTAACTAACTACACCAACCCTAACACTAACCCTAACCCTACCCCCCCTACCCCAACCTACTCTAACCCCCACCCTACTAAACCTACTACCCTAAACCTAACCAAATACCCTAACCTAACCTAAAACCTACTACTACCCTAACCTAACCCCTACCCCTACTACTACCCCCCCCTACCAAACCCACTACTACTAAACCACCCTACCCCCCACCCACCCCTACTAAAACCCTACCACCCTACCCCACTACCCCCCACACTAAACACTAAAAAACTTCTAACCACCTACCCCCCCCTAACCCCCCCCTACCCCACACACCTACCCACCCTACCCCTAACCCCCTAACCCTAACCCTAACTACTAATACTAAAACCCACCAACCCCTAACCTAACTCTAACCCTACCCCCAACCCCCCCCCCCCACCCCACTACCACCCCTACTACAACCTACCCCTAACCCTACCCCTACCCCCCCCTAACCCTACTACCCCTAACCACCCCCCACCTACAAACTACTACACCCCACTTCTACTACCCCACCAACCCTACCACCCCACCTACTAAAACTTCCCCTACCCCCCTCACCCTAACCCTAAAAACTACCCTAACCCACCCCTAACTACTAACCCACCTCTACCAACCCCACCCTAAAACAACCCCCCCCTACTTACCCTCCCAACCCCACCCCTACCACTAACACCCTACCAAAACCTTACTACTACTAACCACCCCTAACCCACCCCCACCTACCCCACTAACCCCTAACCACCCCCCAACTACCCTTTACCCAAACCAACTACACTAACCCCTACTACTAAACCCTCCACTACTACCATACCCCCTACCACCTACCTAACCCCTCCCTAAACCTAACCTACTACCTACCCCCCCACCACTACTAACCTACTAACTACTACACCTAACCCTAACCCTACTAACCACTACCTACTTCTAACCCCACTACCCTAACCCACTACCCCCCAACTAACCCTCCTACCTAACTAAAACTACTAAAAAACCCTACTAACCCTACCCTACCCTACCCTACAACCTAACTACTAACACCACCAACCCCCCTACTACTTCCTAACCCCTACCCCCCTAACCTAACCATCACCCTAACCTACTGCCTAACCCCAACCTACCCTAACCTACTACCCTACTACCACCTACTAAACCAACCACCCCCCACACCCCCCACCCTAACCCTACCATACTACCCCTAACCCTACCCTACCCACCTACACACTAAACCCCCTAACCCTACCCTAACCCCCCCACACCACACTAACCCCCCCCCCCCTACTACTAACTACACCTACCTACTACACCACTAACTTACTACTACCACCCAACCACCACCACTAACCTTAACTACTAACCCAACCAACACCACCACCACCACTAAAACTAACCCTACACTACCTAACCCCACAACCACTAAACTAACCAACTAACCTACTAACCCCCCAACACCACTAACCACCACTAAAACTAACCCTAACCACTACACCACAACTAACCCTAAAACTAACCCTACCCCTACCCCTAACCTAACCACTACTACCTAACCCTAACCCATACTAAACCCACCCCCACCTACTACCACTAAACCCTACCCTACCCCCCAAACCTAACACCTAACCCACCACTAAACCTAAACCCTACAAACTACCCCCAACCCTACCCCTACCCTAACCCCCACTACTACCCCTACTACTACCAACCCGTACTACCACTAACCTAACCCTAACCCTAAAACTAACTAACCCTACTCCCTACCCACCCTACACCTACACCCTTAAACTACTACTACTACAACCACCCCTAACCCTACCCTAACTACTCTACACCACTAACTCCTACCTACTAAACCCCCAACACCACAACTACTACCCTAACCTTACTCACAACTCTACCCCTAACACCACCCCGACCTGACCCTACCCTACTACTACCCCCACCACCATACCACTACCATACCCTAACTAAACCCTACCCCTACTACTACTACCCCCCCCAACCTACTCCTACCCCACCTACTAAAACCTACCTACCCACCCTACCCCACCCACCCTCACAACTACCCCCCAACACTCTAACCCCCCCCCCCCCCCCTAAACCTACCCCACACCTAACCCTACTACTACCACTAACACCCCCCCCTACTACCACCACTAACCCTAACCTAACCCTAACCCTACCCCCAACCCCTTACACTACCTAACCCCACCACCCCTACCTAACCCACACCCAACCTACTAACCCTACTACTAAACCCCCACCTAACACCCTTCCCTACCCTACCCTAACCCACTACTAACTCCACCCTACCACTAACCACCCCCCTAACCCTTCTACTAAACCACCCCCCCCTACACAACTACCCCTAACCCTTCTACTAACCTAACCTACCCCTAACCCCAACCCCAACCCTACCTACCCCTAACCCACCCCCCAAACCCCCCTAACAACCCTAACCCTACTACCTACCCACCGACCTAACTAACCCTACTACCTAACCCTACCCAACTACCTAACCTACCCTAAAACTTGTAACCCCCACACTACACTACAACCCCACTAACCTCTACTACTACTACCCCCAAACCCTACAACCCTAACCCCCCCCAACTACAACCACTAACCCCCCACACCCCAACCCCCACTAACCCTACCTACTAACTACTAACCCTAACCCTACTAACTACCTCACCCACTTCTACTAACACCACCACACCTAACCCTAACCCACACCCCCCACCTAACTACTAACCCTAACCCACACCCCTAACCCTACCCCCTAACCCTACTACTAACCCCAACCCTAACCCTACTAAGCACTAAAACTAACCCTCTAAACCCTACCAACCCCTACCACCACTACTACCACCCCTACTAAACCCCCTACGCCCCCTACCACCCACCCCTACTACCCCTAACCCTACCCCCTAAACACCCAACCTACTACCTCACCCCTACCTACCACAACCACCCCCTAAAACTCCTACTAAACCCACCCTACCCAACACCTACTACCCACCCCTAACTACCCCTACCTACCCACCACCGTACAACCCCCCCACCCTACACTACCCCCCCCCTAACCCCCCCCCCAACCTACCCCTAACCCACTTCTACTAACCCACCCAACACCAACCTACCACTACCCACCACCTACTACCCTACCACACACCCCCAACTACCCTTACCCTCCACTTCCTACCCCCCCACCACCCACACACAACAACCTACTACCTAAACTCTCCACACCAACCACCCCTACTACCACACACTACCACTACCAACCCCTTCTCCTACCCTAAACCACCATACTCCACCCCACTACTACCATAACTAAAACCTGCTACCACTAAACCTACCCCAACCACCACAACTACACCCCACCCCTACCACTACTTTTACCTACTAACCCACCCCCACCACAACCCCTACCACCCTACTAACTACTACTACTAAACCACCCTTACACCACAACCCCCCCCACCCCCCTCCTACTAAACCACCAGACACCCACCCCCCACTACCAACTAAAAACTTCACCACCAACCTTACCTACCACAACTACACCACCACCCCTACACCCCCCCTAAACCACCAACTTTCCACCACTACTACCTACCACCCCTAAACTACCCCCAAACCACCAACACCCCCCCCTACCCCACTGACCCCCTACCCCCCACCACCCCTACTAACCACCAACACCAACCCCACTCCCCACAAAACTACTACTAAACCCACACCTTACACTACCCCTCCCTACTACCCCTTCTACTACACTGACCCCAACCCACACCCCTCTACCCCCCACTACCCCACTTCTACTACCAACCACCCACACCTACCCCACCCACCCACCTAACCTAACTTGTCTACTACCCACCAACCCACAACCCCCCCACTAAAAACCACCCCTACTAAACCACCCTACTACCACAACTACCACTACCCCTACTTCCACTAACCCACCAAACACCACTACTACCCACCTAAACTACCACTACTTACTAAACCACCAACACCACTAACCACCCACCCTAAACTTCTACTAAACCCCCACCACCCCACAACCTACCACCCAAACTTCCTACTACCCCCACCACTCCACACACACACAACTACCACTAAAACTTCTAACTAAACCACCAACACCACAACTACCACTAAACCACTCTCCTAAACCACCACAAACCAACCTAACTACCACAACCCTCTACTAACCACCAAACCCACAAACCACCACTAAACTACTTCTACTAAACCACCAACACCACAACCACCACTAAAACTTCTACTAAACCACCAACACCACAACCTACCACTAAAAAACTTCTACTAAACCAACCAACACCACAACCACCACTAAAACTTCTACTAAACCACCACCCACAACCACAACCACCACTAAAAACTTCTACTAAACCACCAACACCACAACCCACCACTAAAACTTGGTACTAAACCACCAACACCACACCACAACCACCACCAAAACAACCACTACTCAAACCACCAACACCACAACTACCACTAAAACTTCTACTAAACCACCAACACCACAACCACCACTAAAACTTCTACTAAACCACCAACACCACAACTACCACTAAAACTTCTACTAAACCACCAACACCACAACCACCACTAAAACTTCTACTAAACCACCAACACCACAACCACCACTAAAACTTCTACTAAACCACCAACACCACAACTACCACTAAAACTTGTACTAAACCACCAACACCACAACCACCACTAAAACTTGTACTAAACCACCAACACCACAACCACCACTAAAACTTGTACTAAACCACCAACAACACAACTACCACTAAAACTTGTACTAAACCACCAACACCACAACCACCACTAAAACTTGTACTAAACCACCAACACCACAACCACCACTAAAACTTGTACTAAACCACCAACACCACAACTACCACTAAAACTTCTACTAAACCACCAACACCACAACCACCACTAAAACTTCTACTAAACCACCAACACCACAACCACCACTAAAACTTCTACTAAACCACCAACACCACAACCACCACTAAAACTTCTACTAAACCACCAACACCACAACTACTACCACCACCACTAAAACTTCTACTAAACCACCAACACCACAACTACTACCACCACCACTAAAACTTCTACTAAACCACCAACACCACAACCACCACTAAAACTTCTACTAAACCACCAACACCACAACTACCACTAAAACTTCTACTAAACCACCAACACCACAACTACTACCACCACCACTAAAACTTGTACTAAACCACCAACACCACAACTACTACCACCACCACTAAAACTTGTACTAAACCACCAACACCACAACTACTACCACCACCACTAAAACTTGTACTAAACCACCAACACCACAACTACTACCACCACCACTAAAACTTGTACTAAACCACCAACACCACAACTACCACTAAAACTTGTACTAAACCACCAACACCACAACTACCACTAAAACTTGTACTAAACCACCAACACCACAACTACCACTAAAACTTGTACTAAACCACCAACACCACAACTACTACCACCACCACTAAAACTTGTACTAAACCACCAACACCACAACTACTACCACCACCACTAAAACTTGTACTAAACCACCAACACCACAACTACTACCACCACCACTAAAACTTGTACTAAACCACCAACACCACAACTACTACCACCACCACTAAAACTTGTACTAAACCACCAACACCACAACTACCACTAAAACTTGTACTAAACCACCAACACCACAACTACCACTAAAACTTGTACTAAACCACCAACACCACAACTACCACTAAAACTTGTACTAAACCACCAACACCACAACTACTACCACCACCACTAAAACTACCACTGCGACACTTGGGAAGACAAGTCGATCCCTTGCAAAATTTCCTGTCTGGAGAGAAATGTGATACCCAGAGTGTGCTCTTTATCCTGTGTCCATCTTCGGGCCTCTTCTACCAAGAACCACAACCTCTAATACTGTTTTGTCCCAAAACTGTTAAGGCTTGGACTAAGTATTTCAGTTTTCAGAGAAACGATACTGTCCAGTCACCCCGCCCCCGATTAAGGATCATAATTTCTTTTGAAGCCGGAGTGCATCCGCCTGAAAGGCAAGGGAACCAACAGTCTGCATACAAACAAGTCAGATCTGTAAAACGGATGGGAACGCAACACTCATGATCTGGAACAAGTCACTGATTTTATGGAACAAGTCTAAAATCTAGAGGTGGATGAACAACCAGAACTTACAGCCGGTGAACGCGAAGAAGAAGAAGGATCCAAATAAATGCCAGTATTTTGCTCTCTCTCTCTCTCTCTCTCTCTCTCTCTCTCTCTCTCTCTCTCTCTCTCTCTCTCTCTCTCTCTCTCTCTGTGTGTGTGTCCATAATACTCCAGGGATCCCGAGAGCAGAGCAGACAAGGGGCTGTAGATGTTCTCTGGCACCATCTGTTGTTATTATTAGTCTGGAGGTGGGGGGAAATAAACATTTCTGCGGCATAACACCAGGCTTGCCATTATGGGGAGTAGTACCTGGTACTGGCTGACGGTTCATCGCTGCTGAGATAGCTTCATCTGTTGGGGGGGGGGGGGATAGACCGCATTGAGACAGGTGAAAGGACCCTCTTCAACACCTGCAGGTGTATTAGTCATTTAGTACTAGACCTATATTATAGACCAGTCAACATTCTGTGGAAGATGTGATCACGCCGGCTGCCTTTACTTCCTATGACGTTGCTTGTGTGCCTGTTACTCTTTTCCTCATGTTCGTTTGGGTCTCCCTTTTCCTCTTTTGCTTCGTGGGTTCCAGTAACAGTCCTTCCTGTATTTTCAGTTAAATGCCAGGTTAACAGTTAAGTTAGTTGCGTATCCTTTACATGACGTTGCAAAACCAACCCCAGCGTTTGTTATTGTTGTTGCGGTCTTTCTAGTCAAATGTTGCGATCAATAGTTTACCATTGCTACTGAACAGTCAGCTCTCGGTGCCACTGTCGAAACCAACGCAAGACAAATCGTCCGCAGAGGTTAGCAGTATAAGTGTTTAATACATTTTTATACAAATAACATTATTTCATATTTTACCGTAAACGTATTATTCTCTATTTCTTTGCAGGCGTAGTGACCGGTGAAAGCGCAATGCCATAGATGAAAAAGTCACAACAGAGTCTACTACACAAACAGTCAAAGGCAGATTTGTACAAGATATGTCCAACGTCCTGATTCACATACGTCATATGTCGCTACTAAGGCTCAAACATGAGTCACACTGACACCATTACCATATAGCCACCATGCGACAGCGGCAAGGCTCTAAAGTCTCCCAGTTCGGCTACAGTAAAAACACTCGAAGAAGACGAGTGGTTGAATACTGAAGCACTCGGCATTTTTAAGTGGTTGAAAGGAGGTCAGACACAGGACGGTCGACCTGGCGCTGTAGGGACAACATCTGAATTATCCGAGAGAAGTTGCAACTGGATTTATTTTTAATGGGACAATGTTCTTAATTCCTCGAAACAATTGAAAATAGTTGTTGTCAATATGGCTGTACTGCTTGAGCGTTCACTGTCTGGCATCTTGACGGCTATTACCGCCATGTTTGCCTTGACCTCGTTATTACCCAAGGATGTGGTCTACGTAATCGCCGGAAGCGGCGAAGTCCGGAAGTGCCAAGAAGTTACAATTCCTATGTGTAAGGGAATTGGTTATAACATGACCTACATGCCGAACCAATTTAATCACGATACACAGGAGGAGGCAGGGCTAGAGGTGCATCAGTTTTGGCCTTTGGTGGAGATTCAGTGTTCTTCTGATCTGAAGTTCTTCCTGTGCAGCATGTACGCACCCATTTGTATGGAGAACTATAAGAGGCATCTACCGGCCTGCAGGTCTGTCTGTGAGCGTGCCAGAGATGGCTGCGCTCCGTTGATGAGGTAAGGACATACGTCCTATTGCTTATGATGTAATAGTCTATGTCTCCCGCTCTCGCTACGTCTATCTGTCCTCAATCTTTCTTTTTAAGTATGCGTGTGTGTGAGTGTTACTGAGAATTAATGGCATATTTCCTAATATTTCGAGTATCACATTAAGCTATGGAATCTCTTCTCCAAATCTCTCTCTCTCTCTCTCTCTCTCTCTCTCTCTCTCTCTCTCTCTCTCTCTCTCTCTCTCTCTCTGTGTGTATGTGTGTGTTTGTTTGTGTTTGCGTGAGTGTTACGATGAGTAGGGACACGCCTGATTACTTCAAATGTAATAATTGCAATGTCTTTCTCTCTTCTCTATCGCCCTCCCCCATCTCTCTCTCTCTCTCTCTCTCTCTCTCTCTCTCTCTCTCTCTCTCTCTCTCTCTCTCTCTCTCTCTCTCTCTCCTGTCCCCCTTTCTCTTCCTATTACACACAAATAAGTGTGTTATACGTCGGCTCTGTGGCTAAGTCGATGCGAACGCTTCGCTTCGTAATGCCGGGATGCCAGGTTCGATCCCAGCTGCGGGCAATGCGCCTTGCGTTGGTTTCGACAGTGGGATCAAGAAAGCCGACCGTCCAGAAGCAATGGCAAACTACTGGATGTAAATTGCCTAGAGACACCACACAACAGCAAGGGGCTGTTGGGGTTGGTTCTGCAACGTCCTGTAAAGGATACGCAACTAACTTACTTAAGTGTTATACAGTACCCATGGAAGTAAAGGCCATCGTAATGTTAAACACAAATTCGAGTTGTCAATAAAAGCACGAGTACACCCCACGTGTCCAGGGCACCATTGTTCAGAAAAGGGTCATTATACAAACACATTGTAGGTCTGGGTCTAGTAAGAAAGGCCCTTTGGGTTGGTGGAGGAGGGTGGGGGAGAGCTCAGCACATTATTATTATTTTTATTATAAGGCACTTAAAGACTTTTCCCGACCTCCAAAAAAGTGTATACGACAGATCGGAATTATGCAGCTACGTTCCTAACTTCCAAGTTGCAAGCACCAATCTGGGCCTAAAAGCAAAGTGAATATTCAACACAAAATGATGGTTCACATGAAGTTCAACCCTAACTAACTGGCCTGACAACAACCGTGCCACTTGGCACGCGTGGATAAATGAGTTAATTGTTCAGATACGTCGGGTCAGGCGATAGTTTGGTTATCTGTATCCCTCGGGGCACCAGGTGTGCTGAGGCGCTGAACCTGGTGGGTTAGACCCCCCCCCCCAAAGTCCCCCACCCCATACTAATTTAAAGGGGCTGCCCCCCCCCCTCCCCCTCCTCTTTTTAACCCAGAAAACCTGTCAGTGTTCATATACCATTTAAAAAAGCTCTTTTTTTTAAAGGAATTTGTCTATGCGTTTTTTTTTTCTTTTTCTTTAAATATATGTATTAGCCATTGAGCACATTATTATTATCATTATTATTATTACACTCTAACAATCAAGTCTTTCGTCCCTTGAACCCCACCTTTCTCCTAATTTGTCTTAGTCGAGATTTCAACTTTACTGTAATCGGGTCATCCTATACTAGCTCCGTTCCTGTAAAAAAATTAGATGAAATGTCCCTCACGGTCCCATTTGAAAAATCGTGAAGAGACGGCACAATCCAGAAATATGCGAAGGCAGTAAATGCATATGGCAGTTGCCAGAGGCGCCAAAACCAACAGTCGCCACCAGAAATGCACTTTTCCATTATTGAAAGCAGTCGGACACGATAAGTTGTCTATACGCACGTAGAACTGTTGCATAAGATATTTCACCAGCCCACATGTAAACCGGCTACCGGCCATATTGGATACAACGACTCAACAGCTGCACAAATGGAAGGCAGTCCATTTGAAGAAGAAAAAAACAGCTCACAGGGCTGCACCAAGCACTAAACTCAGGCAGCGAAACCGTAGATTACACCCCATGTGTGGAAAATACATAAGCAAAACGCTATCGGAAGCAAAAGTAAATTCGAAGATAAACATTCTACCATGCCTAGTCTTCCCTAACAATTTGTAACAAAGTCTGAGGCCTCCCCCATCCCCTCCCCCTTTTCCATTCCCTTTTTTCCGCACTTGCGTAGGCACCCCTGTATTGCAATGCTTCCCATTCGTTAGTGTCCACTCGGAGCTAGTACAAGAAAGGGCACGCTTGTATTTAACCTTCCCTAAGCTGTGTCAGACCTGGCTGGACCGTGCACTTGTGACAAAGGGTTTAGGCAATTTAATTTATAGGCTAGTGTTGATGAAACCTCGGTTTGGGAGGAAGGCTAATACATAGGTTTAATCCATCGTCATGTGGTCTCTAGAGCCCCATTTCGGGGAAGGGAGAACATCTTCTTCTTCTTCTTCTTCTTCTTCTTCTTCTTCTTCTTCTTCTTCTTCTTCTTCTTCTTCTTCTTCTTCTTCTTCTTCTTCTTCTTCTTCTTCTTTCTTCTTTCTTCTTTCTTCTTCTTCTTCTTTTTCTTCTTCTTCTTCTTCTTCTTCTTCTTCTTCTTCTTCTTCTTCTTCTTCTTCTTCTTCTTCTTCTTCTTCTTCTTCTTCTTCTTCTTCTTCTTCTTCTTCTTCTTCTTCTTCTTCTTCTTCTCTTCTTCTTTCTTCTTCTTTCTTCTTCTTCTTCTTCTTCTTCTTCTTCTTCTTCTTCTTCTTCTTCTTCTTCTTCTTCTTCTTCTTCTTCTCCTCCTCCTCCTTCTTCTTCTTTTTCTTCTTCTTCTTCTTTTTCTTCTTTTTCTACTGCTACTAATACTACTACAACTACTACTACTACTACTACTACTACTACTACTACTACTACTACTACTACTACTACTACTACTACTACTACTACTACTACTACTACTACTACTACTACTTCTTCTTCTTCTTCTTCTTCTTCTTTTCCTTCTTCATCTTTTTCTTTGCGATCACCGGCTGTAAACTCCGGCGGAAAGTTCCGGCTGCTCGTTCACCTCTAGACTTTATTTTTGTTTTAGAACCTGAGTGTTGTGTGCACATTCGTTGTACATATCTGACCTATTTTTATGCAGAATGTTGGTTTCTTGTCTATTAGGCAGATACACTCCCATTTTAGAGGAAAAAGGAAACCCTCAGTTAACGGACTCTTACACCATGCTGTTTAGGCGGGCAGTGGGTCTGTTCTTGTTTCCCCCACAATGGAGTCCCTGAACCCATACAGGGAAGAACTGGTTTTTATTCTAATATATAAATAACTAGTCGGCTTGTGGCTAAGTCGATGCGAACGCTTGGTATTGCCAGGATGCCGGGTTCGATCCCAGCTGCGGGCCATGCGCATGCGTTGGTTACGACAGTGGTGTTAGGAAAGCCGACCGTCCAGTAAGCAATGGCAAACTACTGGACGTAAATTTGCCTAGAAAAACCACACAACAGCCAGGGGTTGTTGGGGTTGGTTCTGCAACGTCCTGTAAAGGAAACGCAACTAACCTAACCTATATAAATGACAGTTAGTAAAAGTGATAATTCCGGATCACTCAACTGTGAAATAATTATGGTTCCGCACCAGTTTTCCATTGTCCTGGCAAGCCGAACTTGACCAGTAAATTCTGGGACAGTACATTTGAAGTAGGTTAATTTGAGGAGATTGTCCCCTGGAGGTCCTCCAGGGAGATCTCCGGGAGGCTCCCGGAGAAAAAGAGAGGATTAAGAACTCGTGTAACAACTGACGGGTGTGAGGTAATGATTAGGCGTCCCAACAAAAGCCCCAGATGTGGATTGACGAAGTCATCGATGGGTGTTTGGGGATAATCCGGATTAAATTTTCAAGGTCGACATGAAAAAGATGTATCGGCTAATTAGCGTGAGCGGACCGAAACTCAAAACAGGGCTTCCCCCAAGAAGCAAACAAAAACTGTAATTTGGAGCTCGGAAAATATGGGTCGTCTTATACATGGTAGCGTCTTGTACTCAAAGAAAATGGGATTCTTTCCCTTTAATACACCCCGTCTAGGGGAATCCCAGATTTGAAATGGGAGTTCCTGGAGAAGTTGAAAAGTGTAGGAGCACCCACTGTAAAATGAACACCGAATAACCCGATCCCACAATATTTTTACTCACCGCGAAATCAGAGAGTTCCCAAGATGGGGTGAGCTTAAAGAAAAGTGCTAGCAATACTGTAATTTTGATGTTTATAATATTGTAATACCTGAATTTTTGGTTAGCGTGTTCCAAGTCCCTTTTAAGTAACATACTTAGTAGGTTTGTACTCATGTTGTCCTTGTCCCCGTGTAGCTTCTGGGGTCCCACTGTGGGGAAAACAAGAATAGACCCACTGCCTGCCCAAAAGCGTGTTGTAAGAGTCGACTAATTGGGAGCTTCCTTCGAAGTAGGAGTGCCTCTGTCTGAGAGACAAGGAACCAAAGGCCTGCACGCAAAGAGTCAGATCTGTAAAACGGATATGCACGCAACACTCAGGTTCTGGAATCTGACTAGAGTACAGAAGTGGACGAACAACCAGAACTTTCCGCTGCGGTCGCCGGTGAAAGCGAAGAAGAAGAAGAAGAAGGAAGATATTATTTTCCCTGTAGGAGCCCGATATGCCTTTCGTGTAATTAATATTCACCCTCAAAACAAAGCCTATCTCCTAACATGAAATCACCTTCAATCTTGTTTATTTTCATCAAATCACACACTGGACCTTTATTATCAGAAGTACGGCGATTCCACTAGATAAACTAGCCGCCATGTTAATTACCGTATTTGTTCGTGTTATCCAGTTTCACGGCGACTAAAGGAAAACAAACTAGCCGATCGAGATATCGTGTATCAATAGATCAACAGAATTTGAACCGTTGTGGCTCTAGTTTAACAGGACCGTGTAATTGAATGAGATATGGGCGGCGCACTGGATAAGGAGGGTATCGATAGCGCCTGCAAACCTTTTCTTCTGCGGAATATATGTAGAGTGTTTGTTGGTCAACAGTTACCGGGTTTGATTAAATAAGTGTAACGCTGGTAGATACAGTTGGTGTGGACAAATGTATTGTTATTTTCTTTATAGTAAAAAGATTACGAGTAACTTTTTTAAAGAAAAGATGTTGGCACTTTCTTGACTAAAACAGTCTCTTTTAGTTAGGTTTTTAATGATAACCAGTAAACCGTGTGACTTTATGTTTGATTTGTTGTACATTAGAACCTTGTTAACACGAACTAGTTTAAACCGAACATTCGTTTAGCATGAACAACATGATGGTCCACCAGCGATCACCTATTTTTAATTCATACATCTGTAGAATTAAGCAGGAATTACTTTAATACGAACACTTGATTTTCGGTCCCTTTCTATTCGTGTAATCGAGGTTTACATTTTATTCTCCTTCTCCTCTTATCCTACACAACAGTGGCTCTCAACCTTCCTAAGGCCGCGACCCTTTAATACAGATCCCTTATGTTGTGACGACCCCCAAACAATTATTTTCCTCCATAACTTCTACGAATATGTGTTTTCCGATTAGCTTATGCGACCCCTGTGAAAGGGTCGTTCGACCCAAGAAAGGGTCGCGACCGGCAGGCCGAAAACCGCTGCTGCATAGCCTTTCAGCGTCAGGTTTTGAAGAGGTATCGAGTGAGAACCTTGGTATGTGCTGTAGATTCTGGTATTGGCTGCCCTCGGATATTCCATCTATCTATTGCTTACCTAGGCCGCGAGGCCTGACGTTAACCGGGCTATAGCTCGTCAGATGACATGGGATCCATCAGGTTAAATATTCTCTTAAACTGCGACAGACCCAGCGAGCCGACAGTTGATTAAATCTTCCTTGAATAAACATTCAGAAGAGACATTAGATGGATAAAGGCTAGTTGCGTATCCTTTACAGGACGTTGCAGCTCCTGACTGATGTGTGGTTTCTCTAGGCAAATTTACGTCCAGTAGTTTGCCATTGCTTCTAGACTGTCGGCCCCCTGATTCCACTGTCGAAACCAACGCAAGGCGCATGGCCCGCAGCTGGGATGGAACCAGGCACCCCGGCATTACGAAGCGTTCGCATCGACTTAGCCACAGAGCCGACCATTAGATGGATACCTGTGGAAAATATCCAGTTAAATACTGTAGGAAAAAGTGATGACACTTTCTGTTGACAGAGACACTTTCTGTTGACAGAGACACTTTCTGTTGACAGAGACACTTTCTGTTGACAGAGACACTTTCTGTTGACAGAGACACTTTCTGTTGACAGAGACACTTTTTGTTGACAGAGACACTTTCTGTTGACAGAGACACTTTCTGTTGACAGAGACACTTTTTGTTGACAGAGACACTTTCTGTTGACAGAGACACTTTCTGTTGACAGAGACACTTTCTATTGACAGAGACACTTTCTGTTGACAGAGACACTTTCTGTTGACAGAGACACTTTCTATTGACAGAGACACTTTCTGTTGACAGAGACACTTTTTGTTGACAGAGACACTTTCTTTTGACAGAGACACTTTCTGTTGACAGAGACACTTTCTGTTGACAGAGACACTTGTTGTTAGTTTCTTTATAAGTAAAACGACATTTTCTGTAAAGTTTCTGTTAACTTTCATATCTATTCACAGAGCTTTCATCGTCGACCTCTGTTATGTTGTATATGTTTCCTACTGCAAACAATCGCAATTTGCCTTGCTAAGTCACATCCGTATGATAGTTTTTCACCTTCTCTCCGTGAAGGCATACTGTTATTTAAATGTCTGTCCCCCACACACTAAACATTTCCTTTGTTAAGAAACCAAAACTATTCCTTTATATCGTGAAACGTGTATGGTGGCTGTCACGTTCTGGCCGTTAGTTTGTAGTTTTTCTCTTTAAAAAAATATGTTGTATGTTTATTATGTGCATAAATTCGGATATACCTTGTGTCGTTGTGTTTACCAAACTTACTTGTATGTGATGGTTTTCACCTTCCATCCGTATTGTAAATATTATTCATCGTTTTCTCCGCAGACAGTACGGATTCGCCTGGCCTGAGAGAATGAAATGTGAGATCCTGCCCGAATACGGAGACAAGGAAACTTTATGCATGGACGCCAATATCACGGACCGGAACACTCCTCCCCCGTCAAACCCCGCCTATAACCGACCGACCCCAGCCCCGGGCAAGGGCGGAGACGGCGCAGAATCATCTAGGAGGAGGCCGGGAGGGTCAGGAGGCATGGCCGTGGGGATGCCGGTGGTTAATGTCAATCCGGGGGGTGTCAGGCCCGTCCCCGGAGATTTAGCCCCGACTGCAACGCCAAGAGACTGTGCTTGCAAATGTGAGCACCCCTTGAAGGTAGGCTGGTCCTTTTGGCTATTGTTAGGTTGTTGTTTTTGTGTTTGACAATGATGGTGACGATAGCAGAAATAATATTGATTGTAGTACACAGATGTCAAAAATGTGAAAAGATACAGAGTACGTAAACGTCTCAGTGGCAACGATAAATGGGTAGCCGCTAATGGGAACAAAAAGCGACAATTAGATAACGTCAATAATTACTCATCCAAAATGAGATAAACAAGCAGTGGTATCTAAGCCGTTTCGATGAATAAATTTTAATAGGAAGCCGTTTACACATATGAGAAAACCGATGTGTCCTGAGCAATTTCAGCATGTACATATACATTAAAGTAATTGTCACAAAAAAAAAAACGTTTCAGCATACGGATTAACATAGATGTCCCGAAACCATGTAAATATACAGATTCAAAGAGTTGCACTGACGCCTTTAAAAATATATATACTAAAAGCGTTGTCCAGCCTATCGGCGACGGAGTTGTCCCCTGGCTCGCCATTGACGACTTCGTCGCTGGTCGGGACAGTATCTGGGTCTACCTCCTCTGATCGCATCAACACTGCAGGAGTTATTTTCAGGGCTCTTGGTGGCGTGCACTGTTAAACAAGTTTATTTGGCGCACATACCCTAATCACAATTATAACCTAAAGCTCCCCCTTCAAGATGCTCTTTGAAAGGGACGATTTTCTTCTTCAGCAAAGCGCCCAAGCCGTTTGTACTTGAAAGGGACGATTTTCTTCTTCAGCAAAGCGCCCAAGCCGTTTGTACACGTAGAATAAGAGTTGTTCCAAATAAATTTAAAAATATAAATTGACAGTGTAAACGTAATTCTTCTTTTTAAAGTCCATGCCGTGTAGCGTTGGTAGTCATGTCTATCCACAACCTTCTGTCTCTTGTACTTTCAGTCAACTCTGAAACAGATGATCTTCCATGCTATGATGTCAAACTGTCCAGCATCTGTTCTCTAGGTCTCCCTCTGCCTCTCTTCCCCTCCAGCTTTCCTACTGTCATGATGTACTCCAATTTTCTTATTCTCATCACATGACCAAAGAAGGCAGATTGCCTCTTTCTTATCTGGGCAATCAGTTCTCTTCGTGAGTCAGTTTCTTTCAAGACGTCTTCGTTACTCTGTTTGTCTGTCCAGGATATTCTCATAATCTATCTATAAAACCACGTCACCGCAGCTTCCAAAAACGTTTTTACTAATTTACTAAATGTCATTGATTCGCATTCGTATATCAATATATCAAAACATAATTAACAACTGTGAAATTAAATGCTTGAGAAAAGCCGCCAACTTAACCCTCCGAGGCAGAGTTAGAAATGGCATTCTCAGACAGACTGTAGGAACAACACCATGCAAAAAAAAAAAAAAAAAATCATTGAGAAACAGAAGATCAAAGAATGCAGCCAGAACAACTACCATTCGCGGGCGCTACACGTGAAAAGATCTGATCTGAAAGCTAGAGGTCGCTCTAGAAGACAATGGATTAATGCCATTAAAGAGCTTCTACACCGACACGGAATGACAATAGCCATTCTGCTCATCAAGCAATGGATCTGCAAACCGTGGCTCCCCACGCCGCTAAACGACAGAAGTGGAAATTGATGATGATGATGAATTAAAAACGTCGCTCCACAGCCTTTCAACTAAAACACGCAAATCGGATGTCTTGGACCGAAAGGTGTGCAGCCTAGCTGTAAATCAGAACATAACCATTAGAATTATTACAAACTTAAATCAATGGAAGATTGAGTCTACCTCCTAGAAAATAAGTGCGACTGATTCCGTCCCCCAATTCTCAATTGCTTTTGTGTGTCTGCAGTCCTGATTGGAAGCATCCTTCACTGGGAAGACGGTTCATTATTTGTAGATTGCTGACGAGCCAGTTAAACCGGGTTAGGCAATGCAAGCCAAAAAAGCAAACATTCGACCAGTAAAGACGGTCTGAACAAAATGAATTCAACATAACACACAGACAGAAAGAGATAATAAACCTCAGGGGAGAAAGTAGCACAGGCAAGAGAGACAAAAAAAAATTACTAATTGCCTCAATTACACTGTAATTATGGCGGAACATTGCTAAAAGGTTTAAAAATTTTCTTCTCACACACAAGCAAAAAGCGTTGGTTTTTCAGTCAGTCTTTCACATGAATGTTAAATAACTTGTTTTCTTCTTCGTCTTCTTCTTTGTCGTCTTCTTCTTCTATTCGTCCTTATCGTCTTCGCCTTCGTCGTTTTCGCCTTTATCCTTTTCGCCTTCATCGTCATCTTCTTCTTCGTCGTCTTCTTCTTGTATTTCTCTTCATCGTCTTTGTCTTCATCGTCTTCGCCTTCGACGTCTTCACCTTCAGCGTCTTCTTCTTCTTCATCTTCTCCGACTTCGTCTTCTTCTTCTTTGTCGTCTTCTTCTTCTATTCGTCGTTATCGTCTTCGCCTTCATCGTCTTCGCCTTCATCGTCTTCGCCTTCATCGTTTTCGCTTTCATCGTCTTCGCCTTCGACATCTCCACCTTCATCATCTTTTTCTTCTTCATTTTCTCCGACCTCGTCTTCATAGGTGGCGTATATGTTAAGTTAGTAATGACAGAGTAGAATATGGTATACTGCTATTTATGAGAATAATGCTGAATGAATTGGTCAGATATTAGAGTAATTTATAGGCTGGTCAAATATAAAAATAATGTTCATGTGCATTGGTCAGATTTCAGAACAGGGTATTGTACAATGCTGACATATACAAAAATATATGGTAGACAGGTCAGATATGGAAATAATATATGGTACATTGGCCAGATATGGGTACTCTATATGTTACATTCGTCAGACGTGGGAATAATATATGGTACTTTTGCAATATATGGGAAAACTATATGCTACATTGGTCAGACATGGGAATAATGTATGATACGCTATTAAGATATGGCAGTATTATATGGTACATTGGCCAGATATGGGTACTCTATATGTTACATTCGTCAGACATGGGAATAATATATGGAACATTGGTCAAATATAAGAATAACATATGTTACATGTCAGAAATTGGGAATAATATATGGTAAATTGGTCAAAAATGGAAATAATATATGGTACATTGGTCACAAATGGAAGTAATAGACAGTGGGCAGATTTCAGCATGGCTGTGCCACACTTGTTCGATACAAGATAAAGCTAAGTTAGAAAGTCGTCTAAAATATCTGCGCATTAAAAGAGTAAAAGAGGCGGGAAAATACAAACAGGGACACCAAGACTAACACGTTTTTTTTCTTCAAATCTTTCCATCTACAGTCGATCACCGAGTCATCGAGCAGCTACTTCGACAAGCTGAGAACGGGCTCAGTCCTCAACTGTGCCATCAACTGCTACAGCCCATATTTCGGCGACAATGAGAAAACCTTTGCCACATTCTGGGTCGGGCTGTGGTCCATCCTGTGCTGCATCTCCACGTCTATGACAGTGTCGACTTTCTTCGTGGACATGAAGAGGTTTAAGTATCCAGAGCGACCCATCATCTTCCTCAGTGCCTGCTACTTGATGGTCAGTATTGGTTACATCATCAGACTCATTGTTGGTCACGAGGCAGTTGCTTGTGATTCGGACGTTATTCGTTATGAGACCACAGGTCCTGCTGTTTGTACCGTGGTGTTTCTGCTGGTGTACTTCTTTGGCATGGCATCTTCCATCTGGTGGGTGATCCTGGCCTTCACTTGGTTCTTGGCTGCTGGATTGAAATGGGGTCAAGAAGCCATCGCTAGTTACTCCCAGTACTTCCACTTGGCGGCCTGGTTGATTCCCAGCGTCAAAAGCATAGCGGTTCTAGCCATGTCTTCAGTAGATGGAGATCCTATTGCAGGAATCTGCTACGTTGGCAACCAGAGTTTGGACAACCTTAGGGGATTTGTTCTGGCTCCTCTGTTTGTGTATCTTATTATCGGAACATCGTTTCTTCTCGCCGGATTCGTCTCGCTGTTTCGTATCCGAAACGTCATTAAACAACAGGGTCGGGGCAAAACGGACAAACTTGAGAGACTGATGATTCGGATTGGAGTCTTCTCTGTCCTCTACACTGTTCCGGCCACAATCGTCATTGCCTGCTACTTTTACGAACAACACTTAAGAGAACGATGGGAAAAGACTCGAACCTGCCCCTGCTACGACAACCCCGCTGTGCCAGACTACACTGTATTTATGCTGAAGTATTTCATGTCTTTAGTGATAGGGACCACTTCCGGCTTCTGGATTTGGTCCAGCAAGACTTTGGACTCATGGCGGAAGCTTTTTTACGGCACGCTTTGTCACAAAAACAATTATCACAGTAGGAAATACACAACGACCAACTACCAGCCAGCAAAACCACTGCCCCTTAGTCATGTCTAAGACAATCATAACCTCTTTCTTCACAGTCTTGCACTGACCTGCACATGAATTCTGGTGTTCCAGAGATAGAACATCGATGTTCTTCACCGACCTATCACATGCTGGCGGGGATACAAATCACTTCTCAGCACTTCTTTCATATTTATGATTCTCTTCTGAAGAGGGAAGCAGGAACGGCAGTCTTTGACTCGGCTGTACAGCTGGTACTATGTGATGTAAACGACTTCCCCAGCTGTTGGTCAGTTGAGGTTCATGTTATATTATCCAGTGGTCAAAATCAGTACCTCATATAATAGGACAACGAGACATGACTCCTAACGGAGTATGACGTCACAACTGTCCCGATGTCATTCAGATAGAGAATGATACCACAAGTGGTATGCTGTTATGGGCACGAATAAAGGGACAGCTTGATGCGGAGAAGGTGCTTCTATAACAATAAGGCACTGAAAGAAGCTCCGTTATTATGCATTCAGCAAGATATGGTCAGATAAGCAAGTTGGGCACTCTTTGTCTAACTTGTTTCTTCACACCAAGAAGAATTTGTTGAAGAAGACAACAGAACACTGACAAAGATGGTGTCTTTAGAAATTGAACAGGAACAGAAAGCACCATAGTCCTACAAGTCTCAATGTTTACAAGAACGGTTAAGAAAGAGGCAGGAGCGGTTGTCCGAGCGGTTACAATATCGAGCTCCCATGTGTGAGACCAGCGATTGACCCCAGTAAGGTGATGGAGTTTTTCTGTCGAGGGCAGAATTAAACATCCTAACCTTCACAGTCCGCGGAGACAGCAGCAGCCATAAGGCCCTAACTCCTCAGACTCACGACACAGAATCCGTGTTTCAATAATGTGATACGATCAAGAAGACACAAAGACGTTAACCCGGAGAGATCCGAGTTTGTGAAAAGTAATAAGAGAAACTCTGTTCTGGAAGTGTTCAGGCGAGGGAGAAAAAGGCACGTGGATTCTAACAAAGAGACTTACTGCTTGTAGAAATTAACTACCTGTTTGTGTGTCTGTGTTGTAGGCATCACAACGCGCTTCGTAATCCTGGTGCATCCGCTTCTGTTCCAGCTTGCGTGCTATTTGGCAGCAAAACGTTTTTGCTTTGATGTCTACAGTGGCATAAAAAGTCGACCCTCCAGGTAGCAATGGCACACTTTTTAACATAGGATTGCCTAATGAAATGATAAACAGCCAGTTTTGTTACGCATTTCTTTCTAAGAAAACACACGTTTTTATACCTCCTTGTACTTTTTCCTGCGTTTTTTTTTTTTAAAAATGTTATACCTCCTAACTAGAACCCACATTTATATATCTCGGGAAGCGCACATGCCCTCAGGTATGTTGTAATTGCTGTATGCTCCAGCAAAGAAGTACTAATTTTGGAAATGGCTAGGTTGTTCTTGTCTGTGATTGTGTACTGCTGCCACAAGTTACGTCAAACGCAAAACCTGAGAACGTTTTGGTTACGTCAGCGAGGGTCTGCTTCAACACGTCGTATGTAACCTAGCATACACGAGGAGCTTTGTTGTCTCCGTGTGTGTTCCTGGGGCCCCATTAAAGAGCGGAACAAGAACAGCCCAACTGCCTCCCCAACCAGCATGTTGTAAGAGTTGACTGTTTAGACTTTTCCTTCCAAGTCGGAGTGTGTCTGACTGAAAGACCAGGAACCACAGTGTGCGTATAAACAAGCCTGTTCTGTCAATAAATAAAAAAAATTGGGGTGATCTGACCGCGGCAAAACACAAGTGCTCGAACGGGATTAAGATCCAGAAGTCAACGAACGACCATAACTTTCCAGCCGAGTTTACAGCTGGTGAACGCTAATAAGAGAAGAAAAAAAAGTTTTGTTGTGACCGCCCCGCAATGATGACACAACTTTGTTCACTGAATTCCGTGTAATCTCTAACGTCTTTGGAGAATGTGATTTTAATACATTACTGCAAAGGAGACCTGACTGATTGCATCAGAAGGAGAATTACATTTTTTTGCCACGAGGGCGGGGAAAACAGTAGCAAGTTTGAGATCACAGAACAAAAGGGAAGATATTGGGGAACAATCTGACATGATGACAAGACGCATATCTCCTTTTCTTTTACGCTCAGCGGCTGTCAATTTCAAAAGAAAGTTATTGTTGTTTGTCCACTTCTTAGTTTTGTTCAAGAACAAGAGGTTTGCGTGCACATCCGTTTTACAAACATGACTTACTTGTGAGCACACTGTAAAAGTGCCTCTCAGACAGATCCACTTCAACTTCTTAAAACAGCACTCCCAATTAGTAGCCTTTTATTGTGTGCTTTTTTTTTAGGAGTATTGGGCCTATCCTTACACACACCCCCCCCCCCCCTCCTCTGCCCCCTACACCCACAAAACGGGTCATAGGACCCACACAG
The DNA here is from genome assembly GCA_905116865.2 of Candidula unifasciata. Lineage (NCBI taxonomy): Eukaryota > Metazoa > Mollusca > Gastropoda > Stylommatophora > Geomitridae > Candidula > Candidula unifasciata. The sequence continues at coordinate 1,620,506 of CAJHNH020001779.1, read as the reverse complement.
GCAGAAAGAACATCTGTATCAAAAATGAGAAGACTTACATTTCATTAGAATATCAAATACCTGTTGCCTTTTCTCTAGAATATGATATACCTATGACCTTTCACTAGCTTAAACAACCTATTTTTCATTTTGCAAGAACACATCATCTGAAGGGAAGATGTAGAAGAATGACAATTATTCGCTAATGGATAGTTTTCAACACCCAGTCAGATAACCTCCCGGAAGTAATGTCTGACACGCGTCATCTAGAAATCCAATGCATTAGCAACAACAACCAAGACAAAACAGTTCTCTAAAGACTTGACAAAAACAACACAGGAAACTAGAAGAAGGGAAACACCGTAAACTCTACAAAGGAAGAGTATAACTGAAACGATTAGGATTCACAGCGTTAAAGACTCGAGACACACAGAAACAACAGACGCTGCCATTTCATCAGTCTAACTCGAGTGTAGGAACTTAACAATAGCAGAACACTTAAACATATTGGAAATGTGACCTTTCGGATACCGCCATCCTCTTCAATGAAGGCATCGCTAGAATGTAACAGTGGTAACCATGGCTACCAGTTGCAGGCGGCCTGCAGTGAAGCATTAACTTTGTTACGGTTTTCGGTCTTGGAGCAGCGAATGACTCCACGCCAGTGTCCTTATAAATTTGTGCAATTATTCACGACATTTAAGAATGTTCCTCAGAATCTCACGTTGAACGTTCCAGACAGAAAGTCTCCAGTAATTATAAGCTGGATCTCTAGAGTTATTGAAGCAAGCCTGTTCAAGGTAGCACGTGACGAAACAAGCTCTAGAACTATCTAGAAAAATGAAAACTATGCGATTTTTCGAAGAGTCTTCTCTCGAACTTTCAAGAATAAGCAGACTACTCGCCGTTGGGGTTATTCTTATCTTGTACAAATATGAATTAATTGTTATAGTATGATTGCTGAGTGGAAGGAAGTAGAAGACCTACACAAATTACAGACAGCAATGTCTGCAGTGTTTAAATTTGTATAGTTTAATTATTGTTACCGGAACTATTTCTGTTATGACGTCATGTGAGTGGTAGAAGTAAATGTGGCGCAAGGATATCTGCTGGATGTCTGATCTGAAATCCCTGCTTTCATGTGAGAATCGGAACTATATTTTGTAAAACAAGTTTGTTGCTCGAGATTTGAGTTAGTCATTTACCAGTCAGAATAGTTCCATCATCATCATTATCATCATCATCATTATATAATTGCATTTCATCTCTCCACTTTCTAACTAAAGGTATATAATTATATCTACCTTATTTTTTTTGTAACTGACGTCATCATCATCCTCATTGTAGTTATTCATCATCATTATGGGTATACCACTGCACCTTGCCACATTACCATACATCACAGTTATCTTTTTTTTTTTAACAATCACCAACATCATTTATGCAGGTGTATCATTGTACCTCTCTAAAACAATATTGCAGGTGTGTCATTGTACCTCTCCACATCATTAACGCATGTGTATCATTGTACCTCTCCATATCATTAATGTAGGTGTGTTATTGTACCTCTCCACATCAATAATGCAGGTGTGTCAATGTACCTCTCCATATCATTAATGTAGGTGTGTCATTGTACCTCTCCATATCATTAATGCAGGTGTGTCATTGTACCTCTCCATATCATTAATGTAGGTGTGTCATTGTACCTCTCCACATCATTAATGCAGGTGTATCATTGTACCTCTCCACATCATTAACGCAGGTGTATCATTGTACCTCTCCACATCATTAACGCAGGTGTATCTTTGTACCTCTTCACATCATTAATGTAGGTGTGACTTTCTACCTCTCCACATCATTAACGCAGGTGTATCATTATACCTCTCCACATAATTAATGCACGTGTATCATTGTACCTCTCCACATCATTAATGTAGGTGTGTCTTTCTACCTCTCCACATCATTAACGCAGGTGTATCATTGTACCTCTCCACATAATTACCGCAGGTGTATCATTGTACCTCTCCACATCATTAATGGAGGACTCCAAGCTCGACAAAGCCTTGAAAAGGTACCAGCTACAGTCCTGGGAAGTAAAGGCGGCAGGTAGGATGCTGACCACATCCCCCCTCCCACCAAGTGCCGTTCGGTCTATACAAATATATATACCTGATACGCCCGAAGACGTCGAAAAGGGTCCTTACTTGTTACTTCAACTGTTACACACAATATGTTACCATGATTAACTGTTACACACAATATGTTACCATGATCAACTGTTACACACAATATGTTACCATGATTAACTGTTACACACAATATGTTACCATGATCAACTGTTGCACACAATATGTTACCATGATTAACTGTTACACACAGTATGTTACCATGATTAACTGTTACACACAATATGTTACCATGAACATCAACAATTATCTGCCCCCCACCCAGTCTCTGCAGGTCGAAAAAGCACGTTACATTATAGGAAAACGGTTAAATTAACATCTAATCACCAGTTTCCCAGCGCCCCCCCCCCCCCGCCTCTCGCCCCGAATTCAGGTTTATCCCCTCGCCTCATCCTCCTGCTCCATTTTTGTGTAATACTGTTTACTGTAGATAACCGGATATTGCAATCAAAATACGACTTGTGTTACAAAAATCTTTTTGCTGGGCTCAGAACAACTCAGAGTCGCGGTAGTATCACATGTGGTCATAGTGTGTATGCGCTTCAGGATCGTTTTATATCGCCTTAAGTGCCGGCTGTAAGTTAACTACCACTGTGTTCTGTAAAATTGCGACCATGGAGTCCAAAGTTGTTTTATTTGAAAGTATTATGCATCGTCTGACTTATGTAGTCCTCTTCTTCTTTGTTCGCCGACTGTAAGCTCCGGCGGAAAGTCCTGGTTGTTCGGCCATTTGGACTTTGGCTTCCTACGACATGCAGGCAGTGGGTCCATTTTTGTTTTCCCTACAATGGGGCCCCGGAACCAACACGGGGAACGTATGTAGTGAAACAGTAGCATAATGTTCTTCTTCTTCGCGTTGACTGGCTGTTAACTCCAGCGGAAAGTTCTGGTTGTTTGTCCACCTCTGGACTTTAGTCTTGTTCCAGAACCTATGTGTTGCGTGCACATCCGTTTAACAGATCCGAGTTGACTATGCAGATTGTTGGCTCCTTGCCTCTCAGGTAGATGTACTCCGACTTCAAAGGAAGCCCCAAATTAGTCGACTTGTACGACATGCTTGTTTGGGGAGGCAGTAGATCTATTCTTGTTTTCCCCACAGTGGGACCTGGAACCCACACGCGCAAAAAAAATTGTTGGTCAAGACTTCTGTAGAGAAACTACTGTAAAATCTTGATTCCCGCGGAAAGTCTAACGTTGAACATTGATTTATGTAGGAAAAGTATTGCATAATGTTGCTTTTAAAGAAGATTATCATAAAATGTTCATTTCTATACGGAAACGTGTACAATTGTGACTTATATAGGAAACAAATATCGCATAATATTAACTTCTGTACTCAAACATTTATAAATTGTTAGTGGGAAACGCTTAGCATAATGTTGCCTATTGAGGTAAATCTTTCACATAATGTTAACTTCTAAGTCTACAGGAAAACTATAATACATTGTTGTGTTCCGTACGGAAACCTTAATAAAATGTTGGCGTCTTTATGAAACCTATAACATAGTCTCAACATCAGTGTGGCCTAATTTTAACTACTACAGTGAAACTGTCACCTAATGTTGACTCCTGTAGTCAATCTATACACAGTGGAAGAAAACTAGAATAAAATGCAAACTTTCCTAAATGAAATGTCCCACAATGCTGATCAAAAGTGTTGCATAATTTTGCCTCTGGAACTAAAACTGTCACACATCCCCCCCCCCCACCCCCCCCCACCCACTCTGTAGTCAATCACATCTTTCCTCTCCTCCACCATCACCACTACTACTTTAATCATCATCATAATCGTCATCATCATCACTCATGTGGTACATATATCAATAGTATCATTTGAATCAGTCTGCATTTAAACGGTAATCAAGGCGATAGTGTATTTTCTATTGTGTATTTATGTACGAGACGTGACTTGATGCCCTGTGGTGGCTTTCGAAATGGAAATGTGGGAATAATATATATTATGTTGTGTGATGTGTGTGTATGGGGTTCTGTGAGGCGTTAACATGATGAGAGGTACCGGGGTGGGAGGGGCGAGAAATGTGAAGGGGTTGACTGAGCGAATATACCGGATGTGTGTGAAGGTAAAGTGTGTGTAAATGATGTAAGGTACATGTAAATACATAAAAAAAGTACCAGAGATATGTGTAAATTATGAAATGTACCAGGATCTGCATGCAAATTATGGACGCTGTCAGTAGTGTGTGCCCTGTGGTGAATATAAATAGTAGCAAACTCCTGACATACGCGGGCACGAGAGGGCGACTTCTGTCCCCCACTGGAGCATAGGTCCTTTTAATTAACACATACTAAGTCGTTCTATCCTTCGTTTTGGCATGCTGCTCACCTTATGTCTTCCCCAGCTATTTTTTTTTCTTCAAATTTTACTCTCTAGTTCGCGTGTGTTTTCCGCACCGTGTGGTCATTCTTCTATTAGAAGACCTCTTGATCGGCTGGTTATTCCTTTTTATTTTCTTTCTTTCTTGTGTGTAGTCGGCTCTGTGGCTAAGTCGATGCGAACGCTCCCTAATGCCGGGATGCCGGGTTCGATCCCAGCTGCGGGCCATGCCTTGCGTTGGTTTCGACAGAAGTATCAAGAAAGCCGACCGTCCAGTAGCAATGGCAAACTACTGGACGTAAATTTGCCTAGAAAACCCGCACAACAGCCAGGGGCTGTTGGGGTTAGTTCTGCAACGTCCTGTAAAGGATACGCAACTAACCTTTCTTGTGTGTGTGTGTGTGCGTGCATGACGTTTCCATGGTTGGTTGGTTTTGAGGTATCCCAAACCCTACCCTTAGTGGCCTCTTATGACATGCCTGCTAAGGTGCAGTGGTACTAATCTTTGCTTTCCATGAGGGCCCTAATAACACACGGGCGATGCCAAATACTACCTAATCATATCTTTTGAATTTATTTACTGATGTACGTATGGGCGATGCTGATAATTGAGGCTGTTATTTTGAACATACTTTGTATATATTTTGATTTTCGTATAATGTAAATGACCCATATATGATGTAAGTGACTGTTAACTGGTGTAAATGACATTTATATATGTGACTTATAAACATTTATATAATTGTAAATGACGTTCACAATGTGAAAGTGACTATTGTGTACCGAAATGAATTGTACAGCATGTAAATGACGTTTACATCAGGTGAATGATGTTTAAATGATTTAAATGACGTTTGTATTGTAATCATGTTTATATTACTTGAATGACGGTTATGTTGTGTAAATGACGTTTATGTGCTGTGAATGACGTTGTATGATGTACATGATTGTCAAAAAAGAAACACAGTTTTGTTTCGTCGAAAATAAACGAAGCAATATTAAATAATAAAGGTTTATTTGTCTGTGTTTTGTTGATATACTGTTTGCTGTGTATCTTGTCAAACAGATAGAGAGAACAGACAGACACACACAGACAGAGAGAGAGAGAGAGAGAGAGAGAGAGAGAGAGAGAGAGAGAGATAGAAAGAGAGAAAGATTATGAAAAAAAGAGTTAGAAGGGAAAGACTGCTGGAAAAGAATATACAGCGAGCTGTTTAAAAGTTATCTTTGAAGTATTTGTACATATCTTGTCCTATTAAATATTTTGTTATGTTTATGTGCAGTTCAGCATACATTAATGATGATAACAATAATAATAATTATTAACAAAACAATAATAATAATTACACACTTAAACGAGACTTAGGCCCCTCAAAGTGTTCCGATGAAAAAAATTATGCTACTGAGGACCCAACCCAATTCCGATCCCTCAACCACCCCCACCCCCCCCCCTTTTTTCCACCTTTTCCACTCAGCCCGCCTGCACGTTGTCATCTTCCATTTTCTGTACTGCAACTTCTAGTTTTTAAAATTGTTGTTGTGAAACAGTCGATAAGATTCAGTGTCAACTATGGAACAACGGGAAGACATTAGCGCTGAAATGTCAGCTCACAAGATATTGACTTTCTAAACTGTTTATAGCCCATCTCCCTGTGTTCTGTTGCTTTTATCAATTCCACGATGCGTGGAGAGAAGATAAGACATACGCTGAGAAATCGAGATAATAGTATCATTAGAATGTGCTTACAGTGGAGCACACAAAGCCAGAATATAAAGGGAAATACCCAGGAGCGCCGCCACAAAGAAAACTTGTGGGTGGAAATGCTTACCCTCAACCCCGACCCCTGCGACCTGACAAGGTAGCATACACAGATAGAGACGCATGGTAAATAGAATAACTAGAATATCTTTGCAGTGGAACCCTCATGGGAAAAAAGTAATTAAAGAAGATACACAAAACAAAACAAAAAACAAAACAAAAAAACAAACAAACAAAAAAACCACATGCAAAAGACAAATTATAAAAGTCCTTACTCTTTTGCAAGATACAGAAATGAGAAATGCAAGTCGAAAAATCATGACAAAGGAAATGTCAACTGCAACTGCTAAGATCCTGGCGGGGTTATTGATTCCACGAGGTACGATAAAAGGGCAAAAGACATATCGAAGTTTAGGTCAAAGGGAACGACTTCGGGGCACATGATTATTCCTGTCCGTCTCTCCCTCTGTCTCTATCTCTCTGTTTCTCCCCCCTCGCTCTCTCTCTCTCTCTCTCTCTCTCTCTCTCTCTCTCTCTCTCTCTCTCTCTCTCTCTCTCTCCCTCTTTCTCGCTCTCGCCGAATGACTAACCGCCTGGCGAGAACGTCATGTAATGCACCAACTCTGCAGTTCCAACGAAAATCCAAAGGAGTCTGTCAGAGAAACGAAACCTCGACTTTCAGTGCTCGGGGAAAACCACCTGACCGTCGCATGAAGGAGTAAAGTAAAGTAAGTAAAGGACCCTTTCCCACGCCTTTAGGCGTATATGGCATATAGGACTAGACCTATATTTGTATAGACCAATCAGCACAAGATGGGTGATGTGGTCAGCATCACGCCGGCCCCCTCTACTTCCCGGGACTGCACCCGGTACCCACTCAATACTGTAAAATTTTGCTCTAGCTCTATATGGCCAATACGCCTAAAAGCGTGAAATAGGGACCTTGACATGTAATAGGTTACTGTAATATAAGAGAAATAGGGACCTTGACATGTAATAGGTTACTATAATATAAGAGAAATAGGGACCTTGACATGTAATAGGTTACTGTAATATAAGAGAAATAGGGACCTTGACATGTAATAGGTTACTATAATATAAGAGAAATAGGGACCTTGACATGTAATAGGTTACTATAATATAAGAGAAATAGGGACCTTGACATGTAATAGGTTACTGTAATATAAGAGAAATGGGGACCTTGACATGTAATAGGTTACTATAATATAAGAGAAATAGGGACCTTGACATGTAATAGGTTACTATAATATAAGAGAAATAGGGACCTTGACATTTAATAGGTTACTGTAATATAAGAGAAATAGGGACCTTGACATGTAATAGGTTACTGTAATATAAGAGAAATGGGAACCTTGACATGTAATAGGTTACTATAATATAAGAGAAATAGGGACCTTGACATGTAATAGGTTACTATAATATAAGAGAAATAGGGACCTTGACATGTAATAGGTTACTATAATATAAGAGAAATAGGGACCTTGACATGTAATATGTTACTATAATATAAGAGAAATGGGGACAGTCTATTGAAAGTTTTCTCAGTTTTAATTTACATACGAGTACATCGCGAAGGTCTCGGATTCGATTTCTCCTTATGGCTGATTTAAAAAAAATTACTGGCTCCCAGACTAGAAAGTGCTTACAGCGGAACGCACCAGGTAAAATACATTACCGGAAATCAAGAAATACACGGACAAACGATTAGAGACCGATAAATAAAATACACAGTGCCGTGACAGATAGAAAGAAATGTGAACTTCATAGAAGAAGAAGAAGAAGAAGAAGAAGAAGAAGAAGAAACAGAAGAAGTGTGGGACACATACAGTTCAATGCCAACTGCAAAGAAACTATGGAGGTTTTCACAGGTCCCACCCTTGGGGAAAAGAGTATGTTTTCAAAAGCAAGGTAAAGGACATTTCTCCACGCCTTCCGGCACATTGTGTATATAGTACTTGACCTATATCCTATAGCCCAATCGGCACTCTGTACGTCACGTGATCGACTTGACCCCGGCTGCTTTTACTTCCCACACTTCACCTTTTAGAGGACTGGAATGGAACAAAGCCAACAACAAAACTGCTGATAGAGAACTCTGTCGATCTCTCTGACAATCCTCATCAGCGCAAAGTAGAAGAGGATCGGCTAAGTAAGACTACACATGGATGCCTGTGTCAATTATAGGCCGGTTCTGTTCGAATTTTGAACCCATGAACATCTGACCCGCTTGTGAGCGTCTATCCGCTACCCACTCCAGATGAGAATCATCCGTGGAAAGGTCCCAGAGACCTCGTTCAACCGTTAGGTTTTATTAGGACCCACGGCAACAACCAGGGTGTGGCTTCAAAATAACGGAAAACTCATCCCACATGGGGGTGGAGTAACTACCATGTTTTATATTTCATTTGTTTTATGGAAAAAAGGGTGGGGGGGGGGGGGGGGTTTGCGTCCTCCCTGAGCACAGCTGTTGTGGCTCGGCAGGGCTAGGGTGTGATATCTTCTCCTTTCGGGCAACACACCAGATTTTATCAATTCCCTATTAGTCAGTCCCCTTTTTACAATGAGCTTGTTAAGGAGCAGCGGACATATCTCCCTTCCCCCTTCCCTCGCCCCAACGGCTGGCCATCGGATCTCACTCCAGGAGAATATCATTACCACATACATTTACATATACCTTCTATGTGTGTCCATCAGTACCATTAGAGACAGCTATCCTGCTACTACACACATCTCACTATTTCCTCTATCGACCAGACTTCACCACGGACCAACTCTCGGCGTACGCACCAATCAGCAGATTCTTTACTGAATATCGTTCTTTTCACGGCGCGCATGAAAGTCTCTTTTGCTCTAGCTAATTCTCCTGCCCTGTGTTATTTCATAGACAATTTATCTTAAATGCCTTGTATACACATTCGCGGAGATCTGCCTTTGCCTCTTTTTCTGGAAATTGGGCTCTATCACCATCCTCTCCAGTTCATCATGAAGTTTAACGTGATCAAAATACCTCAGTTTTCGGCTCAATGTGCTTTTTCTGAGCAAGCTACATCTGCGTAAAGGCAGCCTTTTCCCCAATCCATTGTTCGAACCTGTATCTGCCTGCATACCAGGAAACACGACATCTTTCCGCTCCGCTCGTCTCTACACACGCCCTGGGGGCCAGAGGAATAATTACGCACCCCGCGACGCAACGATTACGCATCCGCGCTGCCTGCTTCCGCCGCGCCGAGTGTATCATTATGATGATTATTCTCACGGGGCTGGTGGAAAGCTCTCAGTGGCGTACCGAAACTTGAGAATCAGGAGTTATTGATGTTTTTTCTCTGCTGACTGTTAAAGGTGGTCGTTTATATGTCTACATGTCTGTGCGTGTGATGGTGCGCGCGCGCGCGCGTGTGTGTGCGCGTGTGTGTAGGGGGCGGCACAAAGAAAATATTAGGGGTGCTCAGGGCCAATAAGTCATGTTACAAATTGTATAAGGCGGGGGTGAGGGTGAGTCAAGGTTGGGGGGGGGGGGGGGTTGGGGTCAACTAACATCTTTCAGTCCCCGACGTTCTTAACTATTGTCGGAGGAAAGCAATACGGACAACACAAACTCATGTTCTACGCCCACCGAATGTACATTAGTAAAGAAAGCATAGGTCTATTTTCCACGCCTTTCAGGCGTATTGGGTATATAGACCGAACGGCACTTGGTGGGTAATGTGGTCAGCATCACACCGGCCGCCTTTACTTCCAAGGACTGCACCTGATACCCCCTCAATCTGGGTCGACCTTGGCGCCAAGGTCATTTTTGAAAAAAAAAAAAGTCCTGCCCTGTCAGGATTCAAACCCACGACTTTTCGATCCGTAGGCGAACGTCTAGCCGCTAAACCACGGCAGCTCCCAAATACACAACCCTTGCAGTAAATAAATAAGCTCTTCAAGTTCTTTAGAATTTTTTGTTGAGTTTAAAATGTAGAGGAGAAAAGCCACACACCATTATGCTTGCTTTACGTGTATAGTATCTTAAGTCACGTACGGTGCGTTGCTTAGGACTGAAAGAGTAAAGGATATGAACTTATTTGAGTGCCTAATAATAATAATGGGCGAAATGGCAAACAAATTTAAACATATGTCTGAAATAATGTGAAACGAATCAACAAATAAACTGAATAAACTTCAGAAGGGGTTCAAAAAAAGGGGGTGAGGTGGGGTGGAGTGGGGTAGTTCAGCAAAAGATTTTCTAGGAATTGGGGGTGGGGTGGAGTGGGGTGGAGTGGGGTGGGGTGGAGTGTGGTGGAGTGGGGTGGAGTGGGGTGGGGTGCAGTGGGGTGGAGTGGGGTGGAGTGGGGTGGAGTGGGGTAGGGGGAAGGGAGAGGATTGTGAGAACCGATGTTCTGGCGCCCCTGGTCTGAGTGTCTGCGTGTGTCTGTGTGTGTGTGTGTGTGTGTATAGGTACGTCTGTGTGCGTGTGTCTGTATTTTAGTATGCGTTATAAGACAGACACTTTTTTTTCTCTTTTTTGTTTAGACAGACAGACAAACAGACAGACAGACAGACAGACAGACCGACCGACCGACCGACCGACCGACCGACCGACCGACCGACCGACAGACAGACAGACAGACAGACAGACAGACAGACAGACAGACAGACAGACAGACAGACAGACAGACAGACAGACAGACAGACAGACAGACAGACAGACAGACAGACAGACAGACAGACAGACAGACAGACAGATCGGTGGATGAACTGACCGTCTTGACAATAGCAAAGGAAGATGAGTAATAAGAGAAGAGCACAGTATATACAAAACAGCTGGAGCTTCAGTCAGACAGAAAACAAAAATGTCATGCTGCATATCGTTAATGTAACTGTTTAACGCAAGACCGGCTTCATTATGCAAGAATAGATTCTCTCATTAAATGCGTCGCTAATAATTTGGCTAACCTAAGTCTTCGTTCCCTGTTAAGTGAGTGAGGGAACAATCGTGAATATTATCTGACGGACAATGCAGTTACAACGACTGACCCATCACTGGACACGATTGAAATGAATGATTGAATTCACTGGGTGGTGAATTAATACATGACAAGGCAGATGTGGTCAATAGCCTTTGGGAACAAGCAGCGGAATCGTTAAAGAAACAAGATTATTATAGGCTGGAGAGATTGAGGCACCTGGGTGTAACCAGAGGTTCTGGCCAGCTTACTGCACTCAGAGGAAAGGCAAGACCGACACATAATTAGATTGTGACCGGTGCCATGAGTATTGGAATTCTGCGCTGGCTGCTGAAGATGAGGACGGAGCACGCATGGGAAAGCGCCGAGTGCCGTGATGTCAATTCTTGACTCAACTCAGCCCAACTGGACAGGATTGATACCCTGACAGATGCATAATGCAAAGACGACTACCACAACAGTAACGTATCAGTATCATTGTCCGTGATCGTGGATATAGCAGTGCAGCCTGTAGCTGCCTGACAGGAGCCACAGTAAGTTTGGTTAATTAATAAAGTAAGTAAGTGAAGGTCCGTTTTCCACGCCTCTGGGCGTATTGGGGATGTAGGGCTAGATCTTTGTTTTTATAGTCCAATAGGCATGTAGTGGGTGATGTGGTGTCAGCATCACGCCGGCCGCCTTTACTTCACAGGACTGCACCTGGTGACCACTAAATGCTAGGTCGACCTGGGAGTCAAGGTTCTAAAAAAAAAGTCAGGCTCCATCAGGACGCGAACCCTCGACCTTCTGATCCGCAGGGGGAGGAGGGAGGGGGCGTCTGGTTAAATAATATACACTAACAACTGATATTATTATTGTAATGGACGTCGTATAGGTACCAGTAAACAAGGATATAATTGTAGCAAAAGAGGTGAAATGGCAAGAAAGACTTTCTTTAGGAAAACCGGTCTCAGATTAACAACAATTACATGATATTCGTGGAGAGACAGGAGGATGCGGACACACAACGACAGACGTCATCGAGCGCAGTATAAATAGGAACCGTTCTTAGAGAATCACTAAGACCACTATGGTCACACTCGGAATATTTTCACATTTCGGAACTATCCAAAATCCAAAACTGTTTTCAGTACTTTTTGGCCACAAAAAAAAAATACTCAAAATATTAAAACTGTAAATGGTGGTCCAAAGGTCGTTATGTGGAAAAGCGCGCTTCCCTACGATATACGCCTGGCCAAATCAAAGGAAGACAAAACAAACTGGAAACAACAAGTAAGAAGAGGGAGGACATGCACAAATAATAACAGGGTGGAAGACGAGCGGTCTGAATGGAATGGAAGCATCAAGCCTAGAAATGGCGCAAATACTAGAATTTAGTCACGAAAGTGACGCACATAACCCAGACCACAAATATAGGCGGAGACTGTTAGCAGCATCGGCTAGCTAGCAGTAGTCTGAAAGTGGTCGACCTTTTCATTTTTTTCTTAAAAGGACTCGGACTCAGACTCAAGTGCACCCTTTCCCAATATGGGTTCCGGAGCCTTATTTTCGGGGAAAATATAACAAACCCACTGCACTTTGGCAAGCGTGTCGAAAAAGACGACTAACTAGGGATTAACTGACATCAGACGTTTTAGGCCAAAAGATGCAGATGTCACAGTCCAGCTGTAAACTGCGACACAACATGACCACCACCCTTTCACAGCACGGACAGAAGAAGAAGAAGAAGAAGAAGAAGAAGAAGAAGAAGAAGAAGAAGAAGAAGAAGAAGAAGAAGAAGAAGAAGAAGAAGAAGAAGAAGAAGAAGAAGAAGAAGAAGAAGAAGAAGAAGAAGAAGAAGAAGAAGAAGAAGAAGAAGAAGAAGAAGAAGACTCGGTGTTTATTGTATATGCCGTCTTTTCCAAGGACAGCTACCAAATAGTATGTATTGCAAGAAGAGACTCTAAGAGAGCCAGTCTGCCTTTTACTTCATGTAAAGATATAAAAACCATACAAAAAGTAGATCAGCGAGCTTCATGATATGACGAAGACAAACACAAAGTGAACAATGCAGCTACAGATCCTTCATTAGCACATTAAGTAAATCAAGCAAAAAGCACTCGAATACACACTTAGCTGACGTATCCCGAAGCTGCCACGTTGATGTCTTGCTAGTGGAATAAAAAGACACAAGCGGCCTAAGAATAAATAGCCCGAGAACGCCAGGGACCGTAACTCAGATTGTAGATGAAACTGTGTTGATAGTTTAGTCCCATGGGTGTTTGTGTACATAAGCGAATCTCAAGGGACTTGCGGACTCTGTCGCTGGAGAGGTTAGATTTAATGGCTGTCACCTGCATGTCGTGGACACCTTTGTGATCCTGAGATTTGGAGTGCAACAATACTGTTTCTATGGCACAGTTCTGCACATCCAAAATATCTTGTTTGAAATTGTCAGCCAACCGTAGACCCGGTTCAACGAAATATTTAAAGCCACATCTCTTGCGATTAATTGGGTAAATGACATTGCAGATCTTCTTCTTCTTCACGTATGTGAAAGGTGGTATTTGGGGAATTCCAGAATTTTTCCTTGAACCACTTATGGACAAGTTATACGTAAGACGTGACCGACTCTTGACCACAATGTCCTTGAGGTCACGGTTATGTGTATAGGCCACCAAGGAAAGTTAAGAGAAAATCGTGCTGGTGGCACGATCAGATTGGAGAGATGCCTGAGGAGAATGTTTTATGGTTCGGATGGTGTGGGGGTGGCAGGTGAGTGAAAGGATAGGTCTGTTGTAGTGACGCTTTGGTTTGGAAGCGAGGGCCGCAGCACTGCTGATAGACTATGATCGGTGAAAGGCAGCAGATAAGATGTGTTTAGAGTAACATCGAAACCGGAAGAAGTCATACTGTGGAATTCGTCGTTCTCCTGGCACGGTCTACAGAAGCGTAGAAGCTGGGAGAAAGAAATGGAGCCCTTACAGGAAGAGGGAAAACAGAGCAAGACCTGACTTATACGTCGCTTTATTCCGCAGGGTCTAAGGTAACTTCATAACTGTTGTGGACCCCAATATAACCTTACGGTTGAACAGGGTTTCTTGGATTGATTCGTGGGGGATTCTTCTCAGAATTGTGACCCCTTGAACTTTTCGTCACATGGTCTTAATCGCTCAGTGTGCAATCCTTGTGGGATTGAATTCACTCACTTCTACTCGTCTGAGATTCGCTGTATGTGGTATTAGTACATAGAAAGGACGTTGGCATTTATAACATCAGACACTAAAGAATTTGCATTGTGAGAAGAGGCCCTCACTAGAAAACAAGCATGAGAAAAGAAGAAAAAAGTGCCTTCAAACTAGTTCTAAATTCACTATGAACGGGGAGAAAACAGCCTGAAAGCAAAAGAAAGCTGGTAGCTTGTTTAATTATTTTAAATCCGCGCTAAACTCCATGGAAGACGTGTCCCAGAAAGATCCCCCGAAGCTATATCATTAATATGGCTGACTTTGTCATTATCTGTCTCGGGCGTTAGCTCCCTCCTTTCCAGCTCGGTTATGGACCCTGAGTCTACGATTGTTCACGAGCGAGTTATGTTTCCATAGCAACCAAAACAGAACACAGAGGTTTAGTTAAGTAGGCAAATGAAGTATTGGGCCCTTAGCTGGTTATTTTCTGGTCCGCCAAATGGTGCTAGACTCCTATTGTATAGACCAATAAATACTGGATGGTTAATTAGGGTTCTTACATGTTCCCGAACATTCTCCTTCCACCGATTTCGGTATTATACTTTGGAGCGAAAGTCATTTTATTTAAAGAAAAGCTACCTTGATCTCAGAATCTCAGGAGCCGATGGCCGTTCAGTTAGAACGCTGAGCTTTCATGCGGAAGACCCGTGTTAGAACTCAGTCAGGCTGGGTATTTTTTTCTGTCACTTGCACAGTCCGTGGCGACAGTACTAGCCATGCGGCCCTAAATGCTCAGGCTCAAAGACCCCCCCCCCCCCTGCTTATACCACACGTGGTATATAATATAGGCAGTAATTGATGAGGGTTTCGGTTTCTTATTTTCAGGGTTCAGCACCTGCAAACAATTAATAATGGATGTTTCCTTGGAAGTCAATATGCATCCATGCCTGGTGGGCGACGGACCAATAGCCTGCACACGAATTAGCCGGATCTATAAAATGTATGTGTACACACAACTCAAGTTCTCAACAAGACTAATTACCAGAAAAGTCTGAACACGTACGGTTTATGAACGGGCAGAAGACTCAGAAGCAGCAGCAAAAAACAAAACAATTAAAAATTAAATAGAAGAAGAAGAAGAATGTCATAGATGCACATAAAGGTTACAATACATAATTAGGACGCGAAAAGCGGAGATAGAGAACTAGGGTGGGGTGGTAAGGGTTAAAAAAAAGGGGGGGGGGTGGTAGCCTTTGCCACTAATCTAATAATTAGTACTCGAAAAAAAGAAGAAAAAGTAGAGAGTACATAAGACAGACGAAGGAAATAGAGCTGATCTATTTGATGAATTATAAGACAGAAACTGAGGTTAAGTAACGCATGAAGCAATTGACAGAATCCAATTGCAAGCCATGTGAATTATCTGAAGGACATCGATATAAGATGACAGATTGTTCAGTGCGGAGTACATAAAGGAAAAGAAGAATGTGGTCTTTTGTAAAGTCCGACGTCACACCATGTACCGTTAAAGAAAACCCGTTTGAAGTCTACTAGTCCAAAATACAGGGTCAAAGAAAACAAAAAGGGAGGGGGGGGGGGGCTGCACTATCAGACAACTATGTATAAATTCAGTGGAAAGAAAAAAACAACAACCCCAGCCTGTCAGTAAAATAAAGCTGCCAGCTTGTTTAATTATTTCAAACCAGAGCTTAACTCCACGGAAGACCATTGCCAGGCAGATTTCCCTGAAGCTATACCACTAATGTGACTGTGACTTTGTCGTTATCTGTCCCAGACGTTAGCTCCCTCGCTTCCAGCCCGGTTATGGACCCTGAGTCGGCGAATGTTCACGAGCGAGGGTTTTTGAGGAATTTCCACTACAAGCAGAAAAAAATGCATAGAAGTCTGAAGTCTGCATAAGTAACTAAGATAATGGGTTCTTTTCCCGCCACAGGCGCGTAAGCATATGATGTTATACCCGTGAATGCATAGAGTAAATTGTAATCGGGAGTTGCTATGCGCAGTGGCTAGACGCTTGCATTTCTTCCCAAACGGCTTGGCTTTGAATATCTAATAGAAGGGTGTGTGAGAATAATGATCTTGGCTTTCAGATCGACACGTCCTAAAATGGGTACAAGAAATCGAGATGAGAAATAAGGGCGGCCGGCCTTATGTTGACAAATCCATCTAATGACAATAAGGTAGCAACATATGAGCACCGGCGCGAAAAAGCCCCTGAACGCCCTTCAGTGGACGGGTGGTGTTCATACTAGCCGCCTTTACTTCCAATAACATTTCGCTCGTACGCTTTCTTGGCCGAGCAGACGTTGAGAGTCAAGACAAAGATAAAGAAGTTGTATCTAAGAGAACTTATTCACGTACAGGGTGTTTTTACAGTTTCAATAGACTTTGATTGCAGTATGAATATGAAAAAAATATGAATATGAAAAAAAACAAAGTATATGAAGCCATCAAATAAATATGCTAAAAAAGGTTATTATATTACTAACAATAGTTACTTTTATGGTACAATGCAGTTTGGGGGGAAGTGGCTAGTGCCAGTGAAATATCTTTTATAATATATTCTACAAATTTCT
>CAJHNH020001779.1:1496016-1598516 GCA_905116865.2 Candidula unifasciata | reverse complement strand
TCAGAGTCATTAGTTACTAGTTTGCCTGTTAAAGTTAGCAAAAATTAACTTAGGTAATTATGTAACTGAAATTTACAAATAGTTTAAATGTTCACTGACTTTAGGAAATCAAAGTATATAATCGGCTAGGACAATTTTAAATCCCAAAAATAATGGTTGCCCATAAGGTTAAGGATTTGTTAAAATGGATTGACAATTGCATTGCTATTTTTTTTGATTATGTGATTGATTATTTGATTGATGCATATGTGATTTGCTTACTAACCCTCTGTTGACCTAATTTCCTGAGTCTTGTCTAGTACTCTATAATTTCAGCAGTAATCATAGGTGATAATTTGCAAACTTCTTGTAAGGGTCACTACAGCTTAACCCTTCTTGTAAGGGTCACTACAGCTTAACCGAGATGGCAGCATATCATTCTCTATTGGGCAAGACCATCTCAGACTTTGCTGCTCATGAGGCAGGTTTGAGTGGGATTGAGCTAGATAAATATGTCTCTGATTTGTTGAATGCCAAATCTCAACTAGAAAGTAATGTAGGTGTCCAAGGGAGGGAAGCAGATTCTATAGATTGGTTTTTTAGAAGTATAGAAATGGGTCAGGCTTGCAAATTCACAGGTATTAAACTGCTAGAGTGTGTTGCAGAGAAGGTCAAGGAAGATTGGGAGTGGCAAATGGAATGTGTCCAAATGGAACAGCATGCACTAGCTAGAGGTTTTAAAAAGGCTGTTGAACATGCTCAGTGGAACCAGAAAGCCTTTGCTGGCGAGCCTTCCCGAGAGTTATGGATGTTCACAACCAAAAAGCCAGACACTTCCATGTCAGCCAAAAATGCATTTCCAAGTACCAGTATCAGTCACTGTACATCAGTAATTGAAGAAAGATCCCTTACCCCACCAGAATCTGGAAATGAAAACCCTGGTAGAGAATGTGAGATCCTTGGCAGCTGTCAAGAGATCAAAACTAGTGAGCCTGCAACTGCAGTGACCACTAGTGGGCTAGCTACCACAAAACTTGAGTTAACTCAGGGTGGTGATTTCTGTCAAGATGGTCATTCCTTGGCAGAAATAAAAAGTGTTATTCCCAAAACCAACCCCATTTTAGATAATATTATTTTATCTAGAAGCTTGCACAGCAAGGAAACTTTGAAGAAGGTAGGTGGCGAGACAGAAGACTTCAGCTCCACGCTGCAGATAGTATCTTGTAAAGCGGAGTCTGTTTATGTCCATGCTCCCACTACTTATTCTCACGCGCAGTCAGTAGAAAGTCATGTGCTAGTTAAAGACATAGATTTTTCCAGTAAGTCGAGTGATATCCTAGAGTTTACTGAGAGAAGCAAAAATGCATCTCAGTCCTGCTTACAAGTTAGGGAAAAAGAGTCTCAGGCCTTAGATAAGTCCTTGAGGTCTCAAGGTATGTTGTTGTGTCCCCTCAGAATCAAGGGCCAGCACAACTTTGACTACCAAGAAAATGAGTCTCATGCTTCTGATAAGCCACTGAGGTCTCAGGGTATGTTGTTGTGTCCCCTCAGATTGAAGGGCCAGCACAACTTTGACAACCCAGGAAATGAGTCTCAAGTTTCTGATAAGCCATTGAGGTCTCATGGTATGTTGTTGTGTCCCCTCAGAACCAAGTGCAAGCACAACTTTGACAACCCAACGACTGCAAATAAGCAGGTCATGAGAGACCAAAAGTCTCGCATCTTGGTCCAATCCAAGATGAGCCAACCAAAGCATTTGTGGACACCTCTTCTGAAAAGAGTTGTGTGTTTCACCAAGACTAGACCGATAGCTAGGCAGACTGCTAAAAAGCTAACTAGGTCTACTGAGAATCCCTTAAAGAGTAAACTCCTTAAGCTCAGGTCTTTTGCCAGTTTAGTTAGGAACATTAATGATCCCAATCCTAAACCCGGTAAGGCTTATGCCAAATCCTCTGCAACCAGGCCAGAAACTTCAGTCTGTGCCAGTGCAGCCAAGAGGAGGAAGAACCCTTCCTTTACTTCATCTTCAGATGAAACCCACAAGACCCGGTCTACGGTTGAGTCTGTAGGTTCTGTACACTGTCGTAAGCAGCGCTTACCTTTTCTTCCATGTAAATCTTCCCAGATAGCTTCATAGATAAGATGCACTCAGACAGGTATTTTGAACATTGAACTGACCTTTCCCTTATGCCATCTTTTCTTTGTTAAGATTTTTTCTATTCAGAGAAGCGGACAGTCCGCCTTGCCTTTCTCTGGGAAAAGACTTTGGTATGGTAGTCGCAGTCGGTCATATCCGCTGGGACGGGGCTACAAATCCCAGTCAGCTGTTAAGGAGAAATTTTTTGTTCCTATTGAGATCCCATAGCAGATTAATTAGGTGATAATTTAGCAGGTGGATTGTAGGTAGCAGAAACAGTATCCAGGCCAGTTTAAGTTTGATATGTAAATTTCAAACTTATCTTCGTTGGGCATATGTGACGAGCTGGTCTGGACAGCTGTTTCTGTCCTTTTAAAAAGTGCTTTATTTAGATAATATTATTACCAAAGTTCTAAACATTTTCCTATTGCTTTTAATTAGCATAATAACACTGGACTAATTAAGAAATTTCTTACCCCTTTCTTAATGCTTCATTGGAGCAAATTTATAATTAAAGAGTTGAAAGGTAATAAAGGCGAAGAGTAGTGCAAGGGGTAACAAAGAGTAACTTCCGCCTTGGTAGGACTTCCCATCTTCCATTTTTCATTCCAGGCTCGATTGGGGGAGTCAAGATTTTGTTCTCCCCAATTGACACAGTTCAGTTAGTTCTGTTGTCTTGTTGCCCGAGTTTGAATTCCCTGCCAGGGGTGAGTTAAAAGAATAAGTTTAATTTGATGTATTGCTGCTTATTCCTCTGAATTAATTCCACAGGTTAAATTCTGAAATTTAATGCCCACATGGCTCAAAAACTATGATAAATTTCTTTATCCTTACTAACCACGTTTATGATCTAGTATGTACATGTATGCAAACATATTATCTATTTTATGATTGAATTAATGTTTATTTGCTACTAGAAACGTGCATTGGTATTTTTAATAATTATACTTATATTAATTAAGCGATAATTATGTCCTCATGTGAAATCTCAGCCAGTTCCTGTTTCCAGCTTAGACAATTAAAAATAGGAATGAAGTGTATATTCATTATACCTAATCCCTTCTAAGTTGATTTTACCTCATGGTGATATTAGCTTAATAAATCACTGTCTTGCTTTAATTTAGATTTAGTCCAGATAATTCTGAGACTAGTTTAAGAGCTTGGAAAGTGAATAACACAGTGAGGCTGAATTTAATATTCACACTGTCAGAGAAGAAGAAGCAGAAAATAGATGTATGGCCCCTGCTTGTAATTATTATTGTTGTAGATATATTTCCCTATTACTAGGAATACATTTCAGTTTTACAGCAGCTGGCCTTACAAATGTAATAATTATATTTCACCCCTCACCACTTCTAAACTCTGCTGTATAAGATTAGCACATGTGTGGATTTAGATTTAAACTGGAGTGAGTGTTGTATATTTTATGTTAATACTGTGACAGATGGAAAGCCCATTGTCATCTATGATTGTATTTTGACATCTATCTCATCACCCAGTATATTGATGGAGATATGTCAATCCCATTTGTTTTCAAACAGTGCAAAGCACCTGTTATGAGTTCCTGGTCTTGGTAAACTCACTCCCTGTTTCTCATTCATTGTGATGTGAACCCATGTGGTTAAAATGAGAATATTGTGAAATATGACTGTGTATGTTTGTGTGTGTAAGCATGTTAACCCTTCAAAGGAGTACTAGTGTGCAGACATCAGAACAATTTACACTGAGGAATGTCCTTTCTTTTTGTGTGCTGTAAACTCTTGTTCTTGAGAGTATTCATGAAACTGGTTTCCTAAATATTTCCCCATCAGGATTATGGACCATGTTCTGTACACATTCCCATTCTATACCAGTAGAATGTGAACACCTGTTACTATCCTACTCCATATATATGTGTGTAGTGTAACAGTTTAAAGACTGGAGGTATTGTTGTCTCCAGTTAGAACCTTCCTGACTGTTTGTATAAGGACTGTTCTATTGTTCTAGTTCCAGATTGTATTCCAGATGGTACAGGTGGGAGTCCAGAAGTAGATCCTAAGCTTAGCTGCAGATACCCGATTGTCTGGACTGGACTGGAAGATTCGGCCTGCCTGATGTGTCACCAAAGCTTAGTCAGAAGCTGACCTAAGCTACAGCTAAGATTTAACTAACCTACCTTGAATAACAGGATTTTATATCCACAGCCATTTAGTTATCATTTGAATTTATATTGATTTGAAAATCCTAATAAATGTTAGTTTTAATGTTCCTACAGTTTTATGAAGTTTCATTTTAACTGTAAGTGTGTCAGTGAACAAAAGCTAGTATAACTTTAATACATTTAAATATACAATTAATTATAGTAGGGAATAAGATGTGGGCAAACCCCGAATCCTCTCATTTAACCAGCAAGGCTGGGGTTACTATAATACCTTATGATGTTTCACTGTTTGTAATTCCCTCTGTGAATTGCACATAGTGCATTCGCTAGTGTAAAGCGAAGTTAACCACCATACATACATACATACATACATACATACATACATACATACATCCATCCATCCATCCATCCATCCATCCATCCATCCATCCATCCATCCATCCATCCATCCATCCATCCATCCATCCATCCATCCATCCATCCATCCATCCATCCATCCATCCATCCATCCATCCATCCATCCATCCATCCATCCATCCATACATACATACATACATACATACATACATACATACATACATACATACATACATACATACATACATACATACATACACATATACACACATACACACTCACACACACACACATATACACACATACAGACAGACAGACAGACAGACAGACAGACAGACAGACAGACAGACAGACAGACAGACAGACAGAGACACACTTACAAACATAGGCATACTTATAGATAAACGCACAAATAGAAAGAGAGACACGCATTTAGACAGACGCACACGTGCACATAGAGAGACATATCTAAATAGACACACATATTGATAGGAACACATATTGAAATACAGACGTATAGACAGAAAAACACATACAAAATAAACTTATTGACAAAGCCACATACAGAAAGAAAACGTATACACAGAGATACACAAATAGATAGAGCAAATATATAGGTAGACAGACATATAGATACACACACACACACAAGCATATACGCACTGAGATAGATATATAGATAGATAGATAGATAGAGAGAGAGAGAGAGAGAGAGAGAGAGAGAGAGAGAGAGAGAGAGAGAGAGAGAGACAGAGAAATGAGAATTTAAAACATATATCTATCTTGTAAAACGGAGATTTTAGGAAATCCGCATCAACTGACCGAGATAAACAGCCAGCGATAAACTGGCACAGAATAAGAACTCGACTTTTTATCGGCAGCAGGTTAAAAAAAATTAGGGAAAGAAAGGCGGCATTAAGAATAATGAGAGGATGGAAAATAAGGGTAGACGAAAGAAGACAGTAGGAAAGAACAATTGAAAGTAAGAAATTGGGGGGAAAAAAACAGGAAGAAGAAAAAAGCTTTGGGAAACGGAAGATAATAAGCTAAAAAGAAATTAAGCATTGAATGAGAGAAGCGGAGTGAACAAAGATATGAGGACGAAAGAATTAAAAAAAAGAAATATAGTAATGAATTAAACAATGAAAGGAAAAGGAGGAATGAAGTTTTGGAGAGAAGAAAAAAGAAAGAAAGAATAGAAGAAACTCAGAAAGAATAGAAGACAATAAGGTCTACATTTAAAGTGCGGCATGGAAACAACATCAATAACAACAAACAAATAGAAATAAGAGAAGTGAAGCTTATGTCCATTTTGTTAAACAGAGATGGGGAGAAATCAGACTGCACTGACCGAGACTTATAGCGAGCGATAAACTTACACTAGATAACAGCCCCACTTTCTTCCACCATCAGTTCTCCCAACCAGGAAATCTAGATAAAGCCAATCGTGTTGCGTGTCACCCGCTGACTCACAACTTAAGATGGTCGAGAACTAGTTCTAGCGCTGCAAGCCTCGAAAATCCCACGCTAAAATTAGCTGACATAATTGAAGACAGAGAAGGAGAGAGAGAGAGAGAGAGAGAGAGAGAGAGAGAGAGAGAGAGAGAGAGAGAGAGAGAGAGAGAGAGAGAGAGAGAGAGATGGAGGCTTGATTGATTCAGTCGTGAGGTAACACGAGTTAAGACAAAGCAGAAGGTTTCGGGCAAGCTCTGGAGTTTGGCTGGACAGAGACTGACTCACAGAGCCTCTTGAGAAAGCTGGAGACAGGTATGCTCGGTGCAGAGTGGCAAGCATCTCTTTAGTGGTCCTGAGTAGTTAGCGTCCTATGAATATTTTCTTAAGGTCATGCCGGTGTGTTGCAAAATGACCAGATAGAGTGACCGACTTACTGAAAACATAAGATGGTCGAGAACTAGTTCTAGCTCTGAAAGCCTCGAAAAGAGAGTGAGAGAGACAGAGAGAGAGAGAGAGAGAGAGAGAGAGAGAGAGAGAGAGAGAGAAAGAGAGAGAGAGATAGAGAGTGAGAGTGAGAGAGAGAGTGAGCGAGAGAGAGAGGAAAAGAGAGAGAGAGAGGGAGACTTGACTGATTCAGCGTGAGGGAATATGAGCTGAGACAAAGCAGAAGGTATCTGGAAACTTTCTGGATTTTGGCTGAACAGTAACTGATTCACAGAGCCTGTTGAGACAGGTGGAGACAGGTATGCTCTGTGCAGAGTGGCAAGCATTGTTTCAGTGGTACTGAGTAGTTAGCGACCCTTGGATATTTCCACCAGATCAAGCAGGTGTGCTGGTAAATGAACAGGCAGATAGACTGGCTGGTTCTGCACATATCGATGATGAACCGAGGCATGCAAAGCTAGATGTTATAAGAGCCCCTTGGGAGCGAGTGAACAGTGCCGAGGCAAATATTGATCATCACGGTCTGAAGAGAACGGTACTGCGATGAGTGACCGTTGGATCAGGTCGACGATCAGCACTCAAGGAAAGGGCGAGACGTACATAAGTACGTAGGTGCTGATGGTACCTTCGGAATGGGAATTGCTAATGAAGATGGGGACGGAGCGCTTACTGGTATATCCCGAGTGCTGTGATTTCGATTCCTAATTAAACATAATTCCTGGACTTGTTCGTGACATGCTGGCTCAAACTGTTATCAGGTGTAGATAAATCACTCGCTATAAGTCTCGGTCAGTGAAGACCTATTTTTCCTGGTCTATATTGTGCAAAACAAACATAAGATTTATTCAGGCTGTAAACCCCAGCCTTCTTTCTTCTTCTTCTTCGATCCTTCTGTCAAACTTATATCAGAAGGCCTTTAGACTTTCTGAAAGCTATCGTGCAGTCCCTATTCCCTAGTATACCATACATATTTGTCTTCATTGTGGTTGGAACAGGCCAGATTGCGTCTCTGTTGTCAGCATACAGTTGACAGTGTTGGAACATATGCTCAGTATTTTCGGGTACCACGCTGCAGGGACACGTCTCCGTATTTCCTACACCGTAAAAATCTGAACCTTTTTTTGATACTAGAGTGTATTAATGTTTTCGTCTCTTGGTGGGTTAAGTCGCTATTTGGTTGTACCATGTCACTGCCGCTTCTGGCCAATCTGTCCGCTATTTCTTTGCCCTCCAAGCCACAGTGACCTGGAATACACTGAGGTACAGATTGTTTTACTGAAGAGCCTAAGTAAATTAGCTGTTGCGGCAAGTCTACAAACTGAGTGTCTTTTGGGTTAACAATTGCTTGTAGAACTGACATAGCATCAGTCAGAAAGACTACTCTGCTATATTTGCTGTGCTGTTGTCCATTCAGGAAAGAACATGCCGCCAGAAGTGTTTCTGCCTCTGTTCTGTAACTGGAAGAATATGAACCTGTTGGTACAGCCTGGTCGATTTTCAAACTATTTGGGCATTCTATGTATATTCCTCCTCCTCCGTCTCTTACTGCTCTTTTGGCTGAACCATCTGTATACACTCTAATTCAACTCTGGTGTATGTTTATCTTTCCTTCTTTAGTTGATTTCATATCAGCGCTGCTCATTGGTGATTTGGAGGAGAACTCTCTAACAGTTGTTCTGACTGTTGGCAGGCTATCCCTAAGCCGAGGGGGGGGGGGGGGGGGGGGGGGGGGGGGGGTAAGGTTTCAGTGGAACATTAGGTTCTGTTTTTTCGTCCACTTCTGGCACTTATTCTTCTTCGAAAACTTAAATTGTGCATGCACATCTGGCTTACTTGTAGGCAATCTGTTGGTTTCTCGCTTCTCAGGTAGACGTACTCGTTTGAAGGAACCGCTACTTTGATTGATCTGTGGGTCAACTGGTTGGCTGGATGGTTGTTTGGTTAGCTGATTGGTTGCTTTCGTGGTTGGTTGGTTTCCTAGCTAGTTAATTGTTTCCTTGATTGTTTTAGTTTGATGATTGCCTGCGTGGTTGTCACTCTTTCCGTTGATTATTTGCTTGGCTGACTGCCTGGTCATATGGTTACAAATCATGAACGACTGCAAGATGTATCTCCCATCTCAATCAGGACCGAGCAATGCATTTGGCATCTGTTGGTTTTAACTGACAAAGTATACGTTTCTTAGAGCCTGGCGACCTCACCAGCTGCTACATTAACTAATTCTGCGCCAAATCCTATTTTAATTATTCTTCCTCACATGGTGATTTTGTTAAACTCCTCAGAACCAATCTATGAGTTGAAGCTACAACTTTTTTTAATCTATGAACACACGTGGGAGTGTGTGCGGTGGGTTTGTGTCTGTGTATTTGTGTCTCTGTGTGTGCATGGTTGGATGAATGGATACATAACCATGTCTGTCTGTCTGTCTGTCTGTCTGTCTGTCTGTCTGTCTGTCTGTCTGTCTGTCTGTCTGTCTGTCTGTCTGTCTGTCTGTCTGTCTGTCTGTCTGTCTGTCTGTCTGTCTGTCTGTCTGTCTGTCTGTCTGTCTGTCTTAGTGTCTGTCTGAGTATACGCTGGTAGGCGGGTCGGTGTGTGTTTGTGTCTGTCTGTATATGTGTATGTGTGTGTGTGTGCGTGCGTATGTGCAGGTTTGTGTGTGCCGATGAAAATCTATGAACTGTATAAATTATACTGATGGCAATAATTTTACCTCCAGGAAACAAGACTATCCGAAACCTTCTACCAGAATGGGTCGATATTGTATAACGGAAACCCAATTCCAACATTCATTTGACTTTCGAAATATTACATCCGGTCAGGACAAGAAACTTAGAGTTTGAAGTCACAGAATTTGGCCTCGAGGTTAGAGAGTACTAGGTTAAAATTATGATGGCTAACGACAAGACACGAGAAACTCGCGAAACACAAGAAGCATAAATGACAAACTGGCAAGGAAAAAATGGCCCTAAAAGCGTTATCTGAACCGGCATAATGATGAGGCAAAAAGTTCTAAAATGGAATTACTCTAGAATGTTCTGTTGCGTTAATAGATGATGATTAGAGACTTTTTTGATGTACTGTTATCGGTTCTTTGATTCGCTTTTCGAGATTTGACCTTTTAGATAATAAATGCCAGAATTTTATAGAAGTAATTTACTCAAGCCAGAAATTAAATTTTCATTATCGATCTATTTTGTGACTGTTCGCACATTTATGGTCTTTCCGGTTTATTCAGGCATACAATTGTGTTTTCTTTAGGGTAAGTTGTTTTGGTGCTTAGCTCGTTTTTTCTTTATTTTTCATCAGTTTTTTTTTGCTGTTCCCTTAGAAAATCTACCGTTTATTGTTTACATATTTGTTTGGTTTATTTCAAAATGTATGAATCAGTGCACAGTTCGCTTTGATGTATTTCTTATTCCTAGCATAATTTATAAATGCAGCAAAGATGGACTTTCATTTATTCGCTAACTCGGTAACTCTATTTATATGTACTATTCAAATCGATGCACAGTTTATTAATTAAATCGCAGTACGGTTCACTGTGCATGTTATGAGAGTTGTAGTAGTAGTAGTAGTAGTAGTAGTAGTAGTAGTAGTAGTAGTAGTAGTAGTAGTAGTAGTATTAGTAGTAGTAGTAGTAGTAGTAGTAGTAGTAGTAGTAGTAGTAGTAGTAGTAGTAGTAGTAGTAGTAGTAGTAGTAGTAGTAGTAGTAGTAGTAGTAGTAGTAGTAGTAATAATAGTAGTAGTAGTAATAGTAGTAGTAGTAATAGTAGTAGTAGTAGTAGTAGTAGTAGTAGTAGTAGTAGTAGTAGTAGTAGTAGTAGTTGTTGTTGTTGTTGTTGTTGTTGTTGTTGTTGTTGTTGTTGTAGTTGTTGTTGTTGTTGTAGTAATAGTAGTAGTAGTATTAGTAGTTGTTGTTGTTGTTGCTATTTTTTGTTGTTGTAGAAGAAAAAGAAGAAGAGGAAGTAGAAGAAGAAGAAGAAGAAAAAGAAAAAAAATGAGAAGTAGAAGTAGTATTAGTAGTAGTAGTAGTAGTAGTAGTAGTAGTAGTAGTATTAGTAGTAGTAGTAGTAGTAGTAGTAGTAGTAGTAGTAGTAGTAGTAGTGGTAGTAGTAGTAATAGTAGTAGTAGTAGTAGTAGTAGTAGTAGTAGTAGTAGTAGTAGTAGTAGTAGTAGTAGTAGTAGTAGTAGTAGTAGGAGCAGCAGTAGTATTAGTAGTAGTGGTGATGGTAGTGGTGCTGGTGATGGTGATGATAGTAGTAGAAGAAGAAAGAAATAACAAGAAGAAAAAAGAAAGGAATAGAAGTAATAGTTCTAGCAACAGCAGCAGCAGCGAGGCGTGGAAACAGTCTTCTTTTTCTTGTCTCTACTCCTGGAATGTCTCTCGGCATCAGGGCAGGAAGAAATCTCCGGAACGGACTGTCTGTTCGCTTCGTATAAAGTACTTTTAAGTGTTTCTAATATTTCTGCGGTCCATGTACTGTGTGGTCGATTTCTATATATGTTACCGCTATATGTGCATAGCATTGCTTTCTGTGGTGCCCCTCTGGTGCCACTTTGGTTACATGGCCAAACCATTTGATTTGTTGTCTACCTATAAAGTTCAGTATTGGTTCTGTGCCGACGCTCCTCCCGATGTTATCGTTCCTGTATAGATCTTTCCTCGCTACACATAGCATAGTACGTAAACATTTAAGTTCTGTCTTGACTATTTCCCATCTGTCTTCTGAAGACGTCGGCTCTGTGGCTAAGTCGATGCGAACGCTTCGTAATGCCGGGATGCCAGGTTCGATCAAAGCTGCATGTCATGCGCCTTGTGT
Organism: Candidula unifasciata; assembly: GCA_905116865.2. Lineage (NCBI taxonomy): Eukaryota > Metazoa > Mollusca > Gastropoda > Stylommatophora > Geomitridae > Candidula > Candidula unifasciata. The sequence goes on along the minus strand of CAJHNH020001779.1, from coordinate 1,587,184 downwards.
TGGTTTCGACAGTGGTATCCAGAAAGCTGACCGTCCAGAGAGCAATGGCAAACTACTGGACGTAAATTTGCCTAGAAAAACCACATAACAGCCAGGCGCTGTTGGGGTTGGTTCTGCAACTTCGTGAAAAGGATACGCTACTAACCTAACCTTCTGAAGACAGTCTTCATGTTTGATCCAGTTAGCACAGCATTGGTAACAATAGTGTGTTAAACAGTGTTCTTTTAGTGTTCATATTAGCATGTTTGCATTTCAAAATTTGGTATTATTTGCATTTCAAAATTTGATCAGCTATATTGCATCGTTGTTGGGTTTATGTATTAATTCTTCCGTCTTCTAAAAATAACGCTCCCTTTCTCCTGCTTTAACGGTGTTCATCAGTTTTGATATTGGTGATACTTCCTTTTCTGGAGAATGTCATCATTTCTGTTTTGTCTACGTTTATCTTCATATATTGATGTCGCATTCTGAGTATAATCTATTAATATGATCTTGTAGTTGTACTGCTATTGGTGCTATGATTACCTGGTCATAAACGACTAGCAATTCATTTAGTAATTCTCCAATGTTGTCCCCTTCGCTGATTCGCTGATGTTAGCTGCTTTGAAAATTTGGTTGACGTATGTGACGAGCGGTAGTGGTGATAGAACGCACATCTGTCTCACTCCAGATCTAATGTAGACATTTTCTGATATTCCAGTATTTGTTGTAACTAAACATTTACTGTTCACGTCTAAACTATTGCACAATTTAATACGATGTTAATTTACTCCATAATCCTGTAGTACTTTGGATAATTTGTTCCTAATAACTCAATTGAAAGCTTTCTCTTGGTCTACGAATGCGACGTCTAATTTTTGTAAATCAAATTCTACCGTTTTTTTTTTTTTTTTCCACTAATTGTGTAAGTGGGAATATTGCATCAGTACTTCTGTTCTTCTGAAATCCCATTTGTCAATAACCAAGTTGTGGTTCGTTGAAAAGGCATAGCCTTTTTTGAGGTATCTTACAAAATATTTTCCCGATAATGAAACTTCTCTATGCTTCTCACAGTCTCTGTTGCTGCCTTTCTTCTTCCAGGTGGGTTAAATTATTGCGTTTTTCCAGGGTCCCGATGCCTTTTGTATTGTCCAGACTAGGTTGAACAGTATGTGCATCCAAATTAGGCCTACCTCTTCTGTTTCTCTGAACAGTTCAGCAGGTAAATCGTTAGAGCCTGGTGTTTGGTTGAAGTTGCCTCTTTTAGGGCTTCTCTTATTTATGTGAGCTCTAAATTTTTTATTTATGTAGCAGTTGTTTTCTTGTGTTATGGATTGTCCCTCTTATTGTAAGTTAAGTAGATCGTTGAAATTTTGACGCTATCTATCTAGGACCTTTCGTGGTTCGTTTAGGGGAAAGTTGTCATTTATAATTTATGTTGGGAAAACATTGACAAGGTGGAAAAAGCGAGACATTAAAGCAGAGCACAGAGAACTGACTATGAAAGAAAGACGTTCAGTAGGACAGAAACCGTAGCAAAGACAGTAAGATAAAAGAGGGAAGGAGACTTACTGAATGAACAATGATCAGTAAAAGAGGTTGTGAATGAGATACTGGCAGCAAGAAAGTCAGCGAAAGAGAAAACAGACTGGATTTGGCAGAGAGAGAGAGAGAGAGAGAGAGAGAGAGAGAGAGAGAGAGAGAGAGAGAGAGAGAAGAGAGAGAGAGAGAGAGAGAGAGAGAGAGAGAGAGAAGAGAGACAGAGACGATAGGAAAGAAGGGGAAATGGGGTGGGTGGCGGAGTAAGTGATAATCGAGCTGGTTAGGTTAGTTGCGTATCTTTTAGACGACATTGCAGAGCCAACTCCGAGGATTTGTGTGTGTATGAGTTTATTTGTATCTAAAGAAAAATACAGACAGACAGACAGGTACAGAAGAAATTCTGACCTGGGATTCGAAAATCCCCCTGTGAAAGCAGGGCCACCAACCTCCCCCGGGCATTACGCTAAAGCAAACACTTCAAGATCATTCCCCATATCGTTTCTATTGATTGACACCTCAAAAGAATCTGTTGGCCTAGGTGGGCAACACTTAACAAACAACTAGTATCACGAGCAACACTCGGTGCTCGCCCCTCGTCAATGGCTTCGGACATAAAATATGTGCGAGGTAGATATTTGAGCTCTCTGAACGATTGGTTCTTTTTCTTGTAAAATGTCCTGGTGCAGTAATTTAATATAATTTCGCATTACATGATTATATAGAATGTCAGTCAAGGAACAGTTAAGGAATGTAGGCCTGATATACTGTAAGTGATACGCCTAATGTTAAAGCACTGTATCTAGACAGCTACTTACCTACCTAACTACACGTGTATCTACATAGCAGCCTTATTTTGTACCTGTATATCTACCTGTTTAACTAGCCATGTAACTTCCTCTCGACATAACTTTATATCTACATACCTGCCTATTGTCTATTTATATGATAACATACGAAGTGTGTGTGTGTGTGAAGGAGGGGTGTTTTTAAACAATTTAAGAACGGCTTGCGTGTCTAAGTTGTGCCCTTTTCAAAATAAAGTTTCTCCTTCTGTTCGTTCGTTCTGTTTATTTACATGACTACCCACGTACTATCTACCTATATGTCTATCTATCTATCTATCTATCTATCTATCTATCTATCTATCTATCTATCTATCTATCTATCTATCTATCTATCTATCTATCTATCTATCTATCTATCTATCTATCTATCTATCTATCTATCTATCTATCTATCTATCTATCTATCTATCTATCTATCTATCTATCTATCTATCTATCTATCTATCTATCTATCTATCTATCTATCTATCTATCTATCTATCTATCTATCTATCTATCTATCTATCTATCTATCTATCTATCTATCTATCTATCTATCTATCTATCTATCTATCTATCTATCTATCTATCTATCTATCTATCTATCTATCTATCTATCTATCTATCTATCTATCTATCTATCTATCTATCTATCTATCTATCTATCTATCTATCTATCTATCTATCTATCTATCTATCTATCTATCTATCTATCTATCTATCTATCTATCTATCTATCTATCTATCTATCTATCTATCTATCTATCTATCTATCTATCTATCTATCTATCTATCTATCTATCTATCTATCTATCTATCTATCTATCTATCTATCTATCTATCTATCTATCTATCTATCTATCTATCTATCTATCTATCTATCTATCTATCTATCTATCTATCTATCTATCTATCTATCTATCTATCTATCTATCTATCTATCTATCTATCTATCTATCTATCTATCTATCTATCTATCTATCTATCTATCTATCTATCTATCTATCTATCTCTCTCTCTCTCTCTCTCTCTCTCTCTCTCTCTCTCTCTCTGTCTGTCTGTCTGTCTGTCTGTCTGTCTGTCTGTCTGTCTGTCTGTCTGTCTGTCTGTCTGTCTGTCTGTCTGTCTGTCTGTCTGTCTGTCTGTCTGTCTGTCTGTCTGTCTGTCTGTCTGTCTGTCTGTCTGTCTGTCTGTCTGTTTGGATATCTGGCGTAATGCTGACCACATTACCCATCCAGTGCCGATTGGTCTGTAAAAATATGGGACGCTCTTCCCATATACCCGATGCGCCTAAGGAGGGAAAAGTGATCTTTACTTTTACTATCGGAGATCTAATTTTATATATACTAGCTGTACCCGGCCACGCGTTGCTGTGGCATAGTTTGGCTAAATGGAAATGAAAGAAAATAGAAATCGCACGTGTCTAATACAATCATTGTCTGCTCAGATATAGAGATAGTCTTTGATCCCCACCCCACCCCCCCCCCACCCCACAACTAAATCCACCTACTACCCTCTCCCTCATCAAATTTATGTCATTACCCCCCTCCCCTCCCCTCTTCCACCGACTACTGCTTTCTCCCTCTTCGAAATATTTGAAAATCATTACCTGGCGATATTTTTTGGTTGCTGTAACTGACATTGACATCCCTGTCCATCTGGACTAAAATGGGGAGCAGGAATTGTAATAGGTAGTGAATGGGGCTAGTGTAATATTTACCACATCATCCTTCAAGTACCAGTACAACTACTAAAATAATGTCACTGCTATCTGTGTTACCGTCGGAGTAGACAGAGAGTCGTGAGCCAGAAGATTTGGTTCCTCATGGCTAGTGCTGTCGCCACAGACTGGTCAGGTTAGGATGTATAATTTCACTTGCCGACAGAAGAACGCCATAACTTTACCGGCGGTCTTCACATGAGAGCACTATGGTGTAACAGCCCAACCACAACTATTACTGCTGCTGCTACTTTAAGTGGGTAAAGCAGTTACTATGACTTAAAGCTCTCTCAGTAAATAGTTTGCCCCCCCCCCCCCCCCAAATTCACCGACAACTCTTTCCCTCATTGAAGTAGTTGGGATAAAAAAAAAAAACACTTGAAAAGCAAATGAACACAGGAAAAAAAACACCATAATTAGGAAAGGAACGCCATGGTAAACAGCACAGCTTAAAATTCCAACGCAGATGAAATAACTAAATCTAAATGAAAATAAATGAAAATCTATAAAATTTCAGCGTAACCATGCAATCGGAAAGTTTAAAAATGCAATCATAAGTATGCGAAATGGTCAAATTTAATTATCAAATGGTTTACCCATTTACTTGTCTTTTTTTTTTTTTTTTTTTTTTTTTTTTTTTTTTTTTTTATTAAGGCAACATGGCTAGTGCTGTCACCACGACAGAGCAGATGAGGATATTATTTTAGTCCGGGGTAAAAAAAAACATTAACTACTGCGGATTCGAACCCAGGTCTCCCGCACAGGAACCCAGTGTTCTACCCATTCGACCAAGCAGCCACTTAAACGGATAAACGAAAAGAGAACTTAACAATTAGAGATGTGTGTCGCTACTTCTGTGTCCTGATTAAAACACAATTCAAAACCGCAGGCAATTGTTTTTTCGTAGACAGATATTCCAGATATATTAATGAAACGGCACAACAATAGAAATCGCACGTGTCTAACACGGTTAATGAAGTTAATGTCGCAGTCAATGTCTGCGCCGACGTCGAGATAGTCCTTGATTGCCCCCCCCCCCCCCCCCCCCCATCGAAGGTTGTTTGAAAAAAAAAACAGAAAATAGAAATCGTGTTTAATATGGTTATTGTGGCAAATATAGAGATAGTCTTGTTTGCTGTACCTAGACCTACTCTATGTATTAGAGAAGGCGTTGGCTGCACGTAACTCGCCGGTGAATGGCGGAAGCCTTGCGTTCTGACTACGGCGGCGCATGCGCAATTACTAACGTGGCTATAATTAGAAATCACTAAAGTTGTAAATATTAATTGCGAATATTATGGCATAAATTGTGGTCACCTATCTCTAACAGTGACAGGTTGAATTTCAAACCACGATGGTTCAAAATCCGGTATCAAAACAAACATATCCTGAAAATTTCAGCTAAATCTGTTCAGTAGTTTCCGAGTCTATAGGGGGCAAACAAACACACAAACATTGATTTTTATATATATAGATATATAAGGCATGGTACCAGGAATGAGGGACAGAGACCGACAAAAACGAAGAGGATATAAGTTGACAGTAAACCTGAATACTATACCTCCAGATGACCAGCAAACTGGTCCCAAAAAATGAGAATAGCCGAGCAAGCCGTATTAAAATGTAAATATTCAAGAAATAGGAACTTTAAAAAAAAGTTTTAAGCTAAAACCTTTTATTTAGAAGGCATACGTAATCTTGTTGATCGTTGACCAAAGTGTATCAATAAGGATGGAGATTACGTAGAAAAATATTGTGCATAGTAAAATCCTAGCTTTAAGTAAATAAATTGTAGAATGAAAATGTGTATATGATTTTGACTCTCACTCGTATATCAAATACACTCTTAACTCTTTACGGACGTTTAGCCAGTATACTGGCGCTAAAATATATCCCTTAAAGAAGTAAAGCCAGTTTACTGGCTCATGATAGAGACACTCTAATTGTGTCCCGTTTTTAGGGTAAACGAACTTTTATGAACAAGTTTTTTTTTAACAATTAGGATGAACAACAGGATGTACTTTCATTTGCGATGTTTATCGTGGTCGGTGCATTATTTTATGATTTAAAAAAATTTATTTAGATGGTATACAATTTTTACGTGATTTTTCTATACTAAATGATAAGGGAAAAGGTCTAGAACTGTCCATACTACTCTATCGTTGATGAATCCCTGCCAGATGGTGACAACAGTCTTGATATTATGATTGATATCTAAGGGACACATCTACTAGCGATAATATGGTTTAGGATATGAAAATTTCACAAAATATTTCTATTAGATCAATGTTTCGATCAGCTGTTTTTCCGATTTTCTTTTGTTGTGAAAATTGACATGTGATACAAAAATGATTATAATATCCAAAGTATTTAAATTAATTGTTTTAAATAAAGACTAGCTAATACATAATTGAACAGAGAAGGCATTGTATTCTTAGAATTGGATAGCACTGTTGTTGAACGAGTAAAAAATAAGGTTAGCACACAATTTTTTATGTTTAAAATTGTCCTTTGTGTCTAACATCCTTGAATGTTGTGTGATTTTAATAATATTTTGATGTTATACTGACATTTAAGTAGTTTAGATTTATTCTGCCCTCAATTATCTTTAATTTGATATATTATAAGTCCCGATAGAGCCCATACTTTTTCTCCAGGAAGGTTTTATCTTTGTCGTGTTGCGCTAAAAAAAATGCAGCTTAAAATTAATGCTGTCCAAACCCCAGAAAAAATGCTGTCCTAAAAAAGTTATTATTTACCATTCGGCACACAGTAGTAGTAGTAGTATCAGTGGTAGTAGCAGCAGCAGCAGTAATTGTTATTATTATTGTGCATTTTCGCAAAGCTTCAGCAATTTGAGGCCTGACGCCTCCTAGAAAATTATAAAACAGGGTGGGGTTGGGGGGGGGGTGTGACTCCCACCCTTATTTCATCTTAGCAGCGCCCCTGACAGCCTAGATTTAAAATGTCAGCGCCATATGCCCATACAAAGCCTCGGATCGGAAAGTCGTGGGTTCATATCAGTAAAATCAACTTGGCTACTAGGTACTTAAATGGGTACTAGGTGAAGTCCTGGGAAGTAAAGGCTCCCGGCATGATATTGACCACATTACCCATCGAGTGCTGATTGTCTATAAGCACTATAGGCCCTCTATGCCTAATATGCCTAAAGGCGTGGGAAAAGGTTCATATGCCCACAAAAACAGGAAAATATGACCTTTTTTCTCTGCTGAATTATTCTGCACATCCTAGTATAGACGGATTCTGCAGGTCATTCTGCCAATGTAGACATTTATTCTCACAAGGGACATTTCGAAAGCACAATAGAAGCGGCAAGTACGGCAGGCCGTTTTATCATGTGGATGCTAAAACGTGGGCCGGGCGTGTCAACCAGGTAACTAGCAGGACGCCTACAAGTGCTTCATTGTTGGAACTTTATTGAGCAAAGGGTAAATTATGAACAGCTCTCGTCTCTGTCAATAGCTTGATTGGAAGTAATTAGAAATTACTAGAGTGAAAAAAAAAAAAAATACACAGGCCATATTTTTTTCAATACATGGACATTTCGTAGAGTAAAGATGGTCCCGGGGAGGGGGGGGGGGGGAAGAGGGGGGGGGGGGGGGGGGGAATTGGTGTCAGAGTGCGAATTGTTCGGGCTTGGCATATGCTAGGCCGATGTTGTAATGAGGGATAGTGACCTTCTATAGATAAAAGACAGGGGGAGGGAGTTCATTCAGTTCCCTTACACTTTGGAGTTGGTCTACAAGGAGACTAAGTCTTGTTTTAGTGCGTAATTATATATACATGTGTGTATGTAAAGGCGTGTGTGGTATAGATATATGGTTATGCATAAGCTAGCTGCATGTCCTTTTACAGTTCGGGGTAGAAAGAATCCCAGCATTTGTCGGCTGTGATTTCACAAGGCAATTTTAAGTTCAATATTTTGCCATAAAACTGCATTTTATAAAATTAAAAACATCTTGTGCAATATATCCTTGTCATTAAGAGTTAGAAAAAGAATTATTGCTTGCCACATACATCCAGTTTTAACATATGGATGTGAATCCTGGACAATCGGTAGGCAGGCCAAATAATTTCTAGAGGCCTCAGAGATGTGGTTTTATAGAAGAATGCTTAGAATACCTTGGGCAGCCAAAAAGAGCAACCAAGATGTTTTGAAAGAGGAGGGAGCCCGAAGACAACTAATCACAGACATCAGAAGGAGACAGTCATCATTTTTCGGCCATGTTATGAGAAGAGGGAAAATACAACATGTTGTGACCACTGAAAAGATCTGTGGAAGGAGGGATAGAGGAAGACAACGAGAGAAGATGCTTGACAGTCTTGTTGCATGGTAGTGAGGTGTGTCTGCACACGAACTGATACATGCTGCAGGAGATCGCAGATTATGGAGAGGCAAGATCACCCACGCCAGTCGACAAGGCACCTGATGATGATGATGATTTTGTTATTTCCCTCCGAGCGGTCGGCTGTCGATAGCTCTATACACACCAAGGCCAGGCCAAATTGCACGATAATTTAACTTTGACATCCTCATCCGGCATACATCAGATACCTTTACGTGACGTGTGTGCAGTACCATTCTCACAGTTCTGCCCACAATTACTCCAGTAAAAGGATTAGCTTCAGCCGCTTCTGCCTTTTCTACAACAACAATTAAAACAACAACTTTTACTACTATTACTATTACTTTTACTATTATTTGTATTGCTATTATTACTATTACTAGTATTATTACTACTAGGACCTTAACTACCACTATTACTATCACTTTTATTACTACTATTACTGTTAGTTTCATTACTACTACTATTATTATTGTTACTATTTTTTCTACAACTATTACTACTACTGCTGCTACTGCTGTCTACTATTTTTCTTCTTCTTCTTCCTCTTCTTCTTCTTCTTCTTCTTCTTCTTCTTCTTCTTCTTCTTCTTCTTCTTCTTCTTCTTCTTCTTCTTCTTCTTCTTCTTTTTCTTTTTCTTCTTTTTCTTCTTCTTCTTTTCTTCTTCTTCTTCTTCTTCTTCTTCTTCTTCTTCTTCTTCTTCTTCTTCTTCTTCTTCTTCTTCTTCTTCTTCTTCTTCTTCTTCTTTTTTTTTTTTTACTGACAATACTTACAATACAATCAATTAGTCTACTTCTGCTTCTTCTTCTGTTTCTGCTTGTTTTTCTTTTTCTTCGTCTTCTTCTTTTACTGTTACTACTACTACTACTACTACTACTACTACTACTACTACTACTACTACTACTACTACTACTACTACTACTACTACTACTACTACTACTACTACTACTACTACTACTACTACTACTACTACTACTACTACTACTACTACTACAACTACTACTACTACTACTACTGCTGCTGCTGCTGCTACTACTACTACTGCTACTACTACTACTAATACTACTACTACTACTACTACTACTTACTACTACTACAGCTACTACTACTACTCTTTCTTCTTCCTTCCTCTGCTTTTTTTCTCTCCCTTCTCCGTCTTCTTCTTCTCTTTCTGTTACCCCCCCCCCCCCCCCCCCCTCCTTCTACTTGTTTGTTTTCTCCCGTCCCTAAAGTAACGGTTAGCACGTTGTTTTGGGGCAGACCTGCAAACACTTAGGTTCACCCACTGGATAGAAAAGGCCATTAAGAGAGACGAAATGAAGCTGGTGACATTTGCAGAAATGAACACAAGGACTTAAAATGCTGAAGATGAAACACATATTACTTTTAAATTTTAATAAGCTAGTTGTCACACTTGGCTTAACAATTGTTACTTTACCCAGCTCTATATCCTACTTGTTACATAAAGAAACCTCAACCTCACAGGAAAATAAAAAATAGTTGAGACATTAACTCATCTTTTCTGAGACAGCTATAGCTGTTGATACAAGGAATCATGCAAAATCATAAAGCCTTCAAACCACAAAACATCGCAGAAAAAATAACTAAAGTGTTCAGAGAAGCAAATAATGTCACTAAAGCGTCCAAAGTCTAAAATTTCTATGAAATGTTTAGACAATCAGTTAGCCGCATTTTCAACATCATAGTAAACTGGTCACTCCATAATTCCTTGGTTGCTGTGCCAATGAAAACCACACAGAATGCCCATAAGTACCTTGTGAAATAACTGACACGGACTGCAGTCTCAGCAAAGCCAATAGCATACACATGCATTAAATGCTTTACACAGCCGTCAGAAGTGCCAACGCAAACAGACCGACATTAGAAATTCAGTTGAATGCCAATGGAAGCAGCAGTCACAATATAGCAGCAGTTGAACACGCAAATATTCGCTGAAGACACCACCAGTTCTTTATCAACAGGATTCGCGCCACTCTCTGAATCTGTAGTTCAGAACACAAACCACGCTAGGCAGCGAAAAACATTTCAATTAAAATCCACACCTAACAATGTCCTTGAATGTACTCAGCTCAGTAGATGGGCGACCCAACTCTATCATTTTGGTCCACATCATCATCATCATCAACATCATGAACCACTTCTGCCGTTAAGCGTCGTGGGGAGGAATAATTGGCGATCCAGTGCCCGTTGTCTGCCACTGGCTATTGTCATGCCGTGAAGGCGTAGAGGGTTTTAATGTTGTCAATCCATGTTTTCCGCGGCCGTCCTATTGCTCTTGTAGCTGATCTTCTGAGATGTAGTGCTTGTGATGGTATTTGATCTTGCGGCATTCTAACGAGATGGCTAAACTACTTGATCTGCTGTTTCTCGATGAATCTAGTACAAGGTGTCGTTAACACAATTTGCTTGATAGTTTCATTATTCACTCGATCTCGGATGGTTAGGTTGCCTACTTTTCTCAGGCACCTCATCAGGTGGTGATTTCGCGTACATGGATAGTGTCCATGTTTGGCACTGGTAGCTTAATGTTGGGAATGAATATGCTAATAATAATCTGTCTCTTTGCACTCATGGTTATGCTTGGATGACTTAATAATGGTGACAATTGGTATATAAGTGCACTTGCTTTCTGGCATCTGGTTTCTATTTCTTTGTCTGTATTGGTCTACATATGAAGAAAAATGCAACGGCTAACTATTGCCAAAAACCTGCTAAGACTAAAAACAGTGAACCTGTCTATCTCTGCCTGACGTAAAGCATAAATCTAATAACATGCTTGGGCCATAATTTACATTAGAACACTAACTCATCTTTGCCCCAGACAATTAACCCGTTGCAGTTAACAACATAACAAGCACTAAAGATTAAAAACCTGTTAAAATGAAAGAGAAGTGAAAAGATAATCGAGAAATCTTAAACCTTGGCAAAATCTTATATCTTTGCTATCATTTTAGACCAGGACCACAATAGAAAAGAAATAATAGTTGTGTTTCTTTTTCTTTTAGAAATTTTTTTTTTATGTATGCTTTCTTTTTGCCGACCACGAATGACGACCGAGACAGTCCAATATTTTAGACAGTGGTAACAGCGGGTTTTCCGTGTTTTCTGCGCTTCAGCGCGTTTCTTCCAAGGTTTTCGCGCATTTACCTAGCCATAACCCTAACCTCAAGCTTAACCCTAAACAAAACTATATGCTTAATCTACCACCACCCCTCCCCCTCGAACATTTGACTGCGACGTGACATGTAGATTTCTTCTGTTTGTGGTCGGCTAATATAAAAGTACCTATTTTTTCAAATAATCCCTTCCTTTCCACGCATCTCAAAACAGCCGCGTGGAGTTAAACATTTTTCACCCACACTGGACTACAATCCCTTAATAATCCTTGCGTCCTTTTTAGGACGAAATTTTTTGTTCTTTGAAGCCCCACCCTGCCAGGGGCCGCAATATAGGCAGGCCATAAATATGGCCAATTGTCTGAACGCGGTTTCTGGGACCTCTCCAATGTGATCCTCATCCACATGGTGGCACATTGTGTCATCGGGTGTTTATCGCTTGTGTGATGTCCTGGTGGGGTAGAAAGTCAGTTAGTCAGTCTGGACTACAGGTTTCTTGGAAACCGTTTTGTGTTCAGCGGGGTTCGCTGGCTTTTCTATCTGTTTGATTCTCATCCTTCAGATGTTAAATCCTACAGTGCATGAATCTAAAGGGAATTTTTTTTTTTTTTTTTTTTTCCATATTTAAAAAAAAAGAGGAAAAGAAACAGAAAAGTATTACTACAACTCGGTCAAATTCCTGCAGCTCACAAAAATAATGAGACCAGAACTAGCAATAGAAAAATTAAGAGGGAAGATTTGCATTAACTCATTATTATTCAAACACCTAAATCGCTGAAATAATCAACTACACAAGCCATAAGGAGTTAAAAACATTTATGAATGCATCAAAAGTGCACAGAAAGGCAGAAAAATGTCACAAATTCAGCCAGAACCTAACACCTCGATGAAATGTTTACACACAGCCCAGAACTAGCAAGGGAAACAACTAATCGGGGAGGGGCGGCAACCGGCCGAGACAAGAGATTTTCCGCTGTGAATGCGTGTCAGTCGATAAAATGTATCGAACATGGGAGAACTGCTGAATAGAAAGACAAGTGAGGTCCCATCGTGGCGCAGGTTTGTTCTGAAGATCAGGCTGTTTTAGTAGTTCGTTGGCTGTTGTGGGGATTTTTTCTTTATGTTTTTCATTTTTCAAAGGTGGGATATGGAACACCGTTTATGTATTATTCGTTGATATTTAATATTAATGTTATGAATGGAGGTGTTTGTTGTCGCCTGTTTTAAAAGAAACAACGACAAAGAAATGACCATAATACAGGTGTGTAGTGGGAGGGAAGACTACTGTGTGGAGAACTTGAGTATGATGGTTATTCTTCTTATCCATCCATCATTGCAGGAACACCAGGGCAAGGGAACTGCCACACATTATCAGGTAGGTTTAAAGAACAATGGGAAATGAGGGGGGGGGGGGCTGAAGGGCGGGGTACGGTGTGAATTTTAAAAAGGGGCATAAGACTGTCATAAGCCTGTTTTAGTGCTCTATAAAAAATAATATTGATGTTGATGGTGGCGATAATAATATTGAGCTGAATGGCAAATTAATGTACTAATATAGAGTAAAAACCTAACTAACACGAACTCGCTTACATCGAATATTCTGTTAACATGAACACAATTAAGGTCCAAGCGGGAATGTTTTATTCATTGTAAATCTATAAGTCTGATAGCCACCGTGATGTAACCGCTAGACGCGATCTAGAGGTCTCTGGCTCAGGTCCTTGACGGAGCCGGACTGTTTCTTAAAATGACATCAGCTCCCAAGGTGATCCAGCCTCAAAAGGGTACCACGTAAAGTCCCAGGAAGTAAATGCGGCCGGCATGATGTTGACTACAAAAATTTTGACTACAAAATATTGGCATATGTCTAGCCCTAAATGCCCAATAAGCCGTAAGACATGGAACACGGTCCGTTACTTATTATTATATCTTATAGTCACTGATAAGATAAGGTTAGTGTTTCCTCTTGGACCTAGAGCGGCGCATAGGGCAGAGGTCATAGCTCTCCATGTCTGGCGGTTCGTTGCTATCTGTTTTAGGTCTTGAATGTTCATCAGGCCCATAGTTGAGCCTTCCCTTATGATGGGTCTAAGCAGTTGTCTCTCTTGGTCTTCCCCGTTTTCTTTTCCCTTCTGGTATCCATGTGAGGGCTTGGTGTGGGAGTCTTGTCTCATTCATTCTGAAGGTATGACCGATGTAGTTCCAGCGGCGCTTTCTTATAAAACTGGATACATTTTATTGCTTAGTCTCCTGTCTTATTTGCGATTTGTATCTGAAATCTGACCAGTGGAGATTGAGTATTCTTCTAAGACATCTATTTTCAAAATTGTCTAATCTGCTTTTTTTCTTTTTTAGGTCTACAGCTACCATTGCTGTCCAACTCTCGCATCCATGTTAGCACTGAAATCACACGAGAGTTGAAGATCTTTAGTTTCGTGTGTTTGCTGAAGGAGAAATCTGATTCGAAAACAAAGGATGTTTTACGATTGCGACTTCTCGAGTCCCTGATTAGCACGAACTATTTAGCAGGAATGTTTGATTTTTTTTTTTCTCACTTGGAATTCATGTTAATGAAGTATTACTGCAGACCTACTTCTAGTCTGGCTTGATTATTTTATTTGTGTATGTGTGTATTTTTTAAAATATTTTTTCGAGTTCACTTGCTGTAAACTGCGGCGGACATTTCTGATTGATCATCCACTTCTAGACTTTAGTACTGATCCAGAACCTGAGGTCTAGGTGCCCATATATTTGAGAGATGTGGCTTATATGTACGCAGACTGTTGGTTCCTGTACTCTCAATAATGTACCCCATAACCGTTACACTATCTATAATCATGTACTCCAGAGCTGCTACACTATCTATAATCATGTACTCCAGAGCTGCTACACTAGCTATACTCATGTACTCCAGAGCTGCTACACTATCTATAATCATGTACTCCAGAACTGCTACACTATCTATAATCATGTACTGTCGCGCGCCCACGTGGGTAAATACACTGAAATAGTGAGGGTGTGGGTTTGAACCTTAACAATGCCCACCCACGTGAAAAACTGGACTATTATCTAAGCTATGTTGATCCTAGACAGTCCTGGATAGCCAAGAAAACAGCGAGTGGCTCGTTCCATGAAATGAAAGTTGCTGTACTTGTATCCACAGGAGTAGGAGAAGGGATAGATAGATATCTGGATACACCCACTGTGATATAATCCAGGTGCTCAGTTAACCCCTGCGACTGGTCTCCTCTCCTGGCATTACTTAAAAGCCCCCATCAAGTGATTTAAATATTTGTTAGCTGAAGTAAACTAATATGCACAAAGACACTTGAACCTAAGTACACAATTTACTTAACTCTGTGTAACAACATCAAAAAGATTTATTTAATAAATCGAAATTAAAATGAACTTGTTTAGGCTAGTCGAGTTTGGATGATGTTATTAATGACATTAAAGTTGTACATAACTTAGCTCATCAGGACAGTTCTCGGCTTGAGACCCTGCCTATCTTTTCCAGTTTGTCGTCCTCACTGCTTTCTGCAGGTCGTTACACTCGACGGTCGGCAAATAATGGATGCCTACTAGTCTCTGCCCAATGTGGGAACTGTGATAAAGAAACAAGCGCATATTTGTAGTATCTGCTCTAGATGTACACTAAGCATGTATATTATACTAATCATCAAGCATGTTTATTTAAATAAAACATTTCATCTCTCCCTCATGCTCACATTCACTCCTGTCCAATTTGGAAGGGCTTATGTCTCACATTCCAACTGTTACATCTTCTGCCTTCCTCTACACGTCCTGTAATGATAGTCAAGTCTTCTACGTCAGGTGCCATCTCTCATACAGACTCAAATGACAATCAGTCAGACAGAACCAGTTCTGGAATCTATGCTTGGAACAATCGACGAACCCAGAATGCTAACAATAGTTCTGGTGCGAATCAAATAACAAATCTCGTGGATTTACTCTCCGGGATCAATCTCCGCATTAGCCTCCCGAGAGTTAAACACATTTCAGTGTGTAAGCTGTATGTAATACAGATTCACATTAACCACACGTGAAAAGATTGCCAAAGTTATCTTCACGCTTGTGATTTCAAAAGCATGATAGTTCATTAAATTTCAATGGCAACAACAACATTTAGGTTTTACAACATTGAAACACATGTGCACGAAAAACATTCATGACACTATAAGTTAGGATATAAAGCAATGTGACAGTGCCCTACGAGAATGAAGAAATGTCCGTATCTCTGTACCTTAACACTTAACATCAGGGGAAAAGTTGTAGTGTTTGATATGACCAACGGTCCAGGAGAATTAAAGGTGTGATGTGGTCGTCATTAAGGATGTATCCAAATCCCTATTTTCATGTATACTTTCAAAATACAAAGAAATAAAAGTAGGTTGAGGAAAGACATTCTGGAGTCACCGAGCGTATTGTCACATGTACTCCAGAACATTATCTATAATCATGTACTCCAGAGCCGCTACATTATCTATAATCATGTACTCCAGAGCTGCTACATTATCTATAATCATGTTTTCCAGAGCTGCTACATTATCTATAATCATGTACTCCAGAGCTGCTACATTATCTATAATCATGTTTTCCAGAGCTGCTACATTATCTATAATCATGTTTTCCAGAGCTGCTACATTATCTATAATCATGTTTTCCAGAGCTGCTACATTATCTATAATCATGTTTTCCAGAGCTGCTACATTATCTATAATCATGTTTTCCAGAGCTGCTACATTATCTATAATCATGTTTTCCAGAGCTGCTACATTATCTATAATCATGTTTTCCAGAGCTGCTACATTATCTATAATCATGTTTTCCAGAGCTGCTACACTATCTATAATCATGTACTTCAGAGCTGCTACACTATCTATAATCATGTACTCCAGAGCTGCTACACTATCTATAATCATGTACCCCAGAGCTGCTACATTATCTATAATCATGCACTCCAGAGCCGCTACACTGAACTAAGCACTCAGCACATGGCCACTACTCTGCATGCAGTACTGTGCCCCATTACCGTTACAGTACCTACAGTACTGTGTGCTCCATAACCGTTACACTACCTACAGTACTGTGTGCCCGAAAGCAGCTACACTATCTACAGTCCTGTGTGTCCGAATGCAGCTACACAATCTACAGTACTGTGTGTCTGAATGCAGCTACACTATCTACAGTACTGTGTGTCCGAATGCAGCTACACTATCTACAGTACAGTGTGTCCGAATGCAGCTACACTATCTACAGTACTGTGTGTCCGAATGCAGCTACACTATCTACAGTACTGTGTGTCCGAATGCAGCTACACTATCTACAGTACTGTGTGCCCGAATGCAGCTACACTACCTACAGTACTGTGTGTCCGAATGCAGCTACACTACCTACAGTACGGTGCTGTAAGTAGCTGTGTTTGTTTTTAGCAATCAACGTTTGGGTATGAGGAATGAAATTACTAATTTTATGGAACTGGTGTGATTAAATTAGAGAGTCTGGACAGAGACTGTCAATGTAACAACTGGGTGTGTCTCAAGGAGTTAGTAAAACTGTAGCATGTTATCTGAAATTCCCTTATGTTTTCAATGGCCTCCTGTTAATGAGATAATAAATAAAACCACTGTCCTCTACACAGCATGTTGTCAAAGACGACTAATTCGGATTGCATTAAAAACTGGATTGTGCTATGAAAAGGCCCGTATTTCGCAGTCTAGCTGTAAACCACAGCATAAAATATCAATCGCTCTTTTTATAAAAACCAAACAAGTTTGAACAAGTTTGCCAAAAAAAAAAAAAAAAACACACACACACACACAGTGAGCTGCTTTGTTTCAAGCACATGCTCACAAAATTTTAAGAAGATATTTTGATATATGGTTGGTTTTTCATAAAAAATAAAATGGTATCCGAGTTCAGGTAGGACTGCCCCCTTAAGGGCGAAGACAGAAGATGTTGAAATCAAGAAACGCCTTCGTATGGAATGACTAAAGAATATCAAAAATACATCGAATGTCATTTACCCTGACATTGATAGTGTCGGCCAGTACATTACACTGCATACATATCGTTTCTGTAAGTGTCAGCTAAACACACCTCCTCTTCCTCTCCCATCCATCGTTTTTGTTATTGCGTGATTGTAACATTTCTGTCAACTCCCCCCCCCCCCCCATCCTTCCCACAACTTACTTTTTCGTCCAATCTGTCGGGCCTTCAAACAAGTTGTCTATGGGAAAGAAATAAAATAAAGCAAATAGTAGGAACTTTACAGCATTATGAAGAGTGACACGTGCCAATGAAAAGCTGATTGAAGTATGGTACACAGATTTGACATGTGTCACATTTTTTTTTTCCAGTAGAAACTATCACCCATCTGGTGGATCGCTGTACATATGTATGGACGCGCACCCACACATACATACACACACGCACGCACGCCCACCTACACACACTTACACACACTTATTTAACACACATAGACACTCATATATAAGTGTGTGTAGGTGCATTACATTTAAATCATCATGACCTAACTCACTATTCTAGGTGCATTTATGACAGCATAACAGTGTTATAAGAGTGTAGTATGTTTCACTAGTTTCGATGTAAAAAAAATATTTCTTAGCCAACAGAATTAGCACACAAAACAACTAGATCACAATTATAACCGATGCTGCTAGCAGTAGGTTGAACGTGGTCGAATTTTTTTTTTTTTTTCATAAATGGATGGATGGAAGGATTCAGATTGATGCGTTTATGTATGCATACGTGTGTACGACTATATGGGAGGTGTGTCTATATATCTGTTCGTGTGTGTGTTAGTGCGTGATCGGTAAGAGTGTGTTAGTGTGTCCATTGGTTGGTATGCAAGTGTATGTGTGATAGTGTGTTGCAGGTGAGCGTGTATGTTTCTTCATGTGTACGAGTGCGTGTGTATGTTTAGGTGCTTATATATATATATATATATATATATATATATATATATGGCTGTGTGTGTGTAAATAGAGTAAATAATAAAAAAATAAGTAAATAAAACATACCACTCAAGGATATGAGATAGTTCGCCATCTGTTGAACCGGTGCAACATAGAAGTTTGTGGGATGCAAAATTGTTATTTTCAAGCCCCACCTCAGCTTTTGCCGGGGACCCTAAATATAGCCAGTCCATAAATATGACCTAACGGCTGAACGGTGTTTCGGGGACCTCTCCATGGGTGATCCTCATCCGCATGGTGGCACTTTGTGTCACCGGGTGTTTATCGCTCTGTGTGATGTCCTGGTGGCGTAAAACGTACTTACTATCGGTGCAACTATCTTCGGAACAGTCAGAAAACCTAACTCAAGATTTTTCCCGTAGCTTAAAACAGGATCGAAATTGTGGAAAAATTTTTGTTAAAGCAAGAAAACAACTTTAATACCTGCAGTCGACTGTCATTTCCGAATTAAGAATGGATCAGTCAGTCAATTATATGCCGTCATCGCGGTGAAGATTGGCTTAAAAAGATCTGCTATATCAGTCGTCCTGTTTGTATACTCTCTAGGATTGCTGTTTGTAAATTTCTTGATGTTATCCCACCCCAGTCCCACCCCCACCCCCCAACCGCACCCTAGGAGGTTTAAAGGTTCAAAACGCCCTACTTGGTATGAAAATCGTTCAGTTTGGCTTCAAAAATGTCAAGTTTAAAGTGAAAGTCGTAACGGTTAGCTATTTAGAGTTCCTCTGGAGTGGGTGGGTTAAAAAGCAGTTATCGCAGCCTTGCGTGTAAACCATAACACAACGTGTCGAGGGCGAATGCACAGGAAGAAGAAAAGACGCAACAAAACCACACATGTAGCAAGGACATCATTTAGCGTCAGCAATCCTTCCTGCATTAATCAGAAGAATGAGAAAAAGACCGTTTTTTGTCGGCTCCTATTAATGAACTCCGAAGGAAGTTCCCGCTGTGATAATATTACTAGCCGAACGAATCGCCTCGTCGCTTTAATCTATTCCAGAGAGCAAATATCAAGAATGGGGTTCAAGTATTGAGCTATTGACTTGAAACCCGCCCAGACTTGGGGCAGTTTTTCAGCGTTGGAGAGAGAGAAATCAGCTGGATATTTTCTATGGAATTTCAGGTCCTTGAGGATGTCGGTGAGAGCTGTGGAAGAAACCGCTAAGAAAATTATATGGCACGTTAATGATGGTGAAGTGAAGATCAATGATTTGTGTCGGGATGTTCAATGATTTGTGTGGGGGCAGGTGATTTCTGCATTTGTCAAAATGGTAAAAGGGATACGGTATTTATAGTCTTGGTGGCACATAATCAACAACTCGTTGTGTAACAGAACAGGTAAAAGGCATCATAGATGAAAGTGTTTTCACACAGTTACCTTTGGTTCTATCTATCCTTAGGAGTTGTGGTAGCAGAGTGGCTAGACAGTTGCACCTCGGCCTAAAAGTCTTGTGTTCAAATCCACTCTTCCTTGTGTGGATACCGGAGCCCAGTAATGGGGGGGGGGGGATAGATCCACTGAAACCCCAAAATGCATGTCGTAAAAGTCGACTAATTAGGGGCTTTCTTTGAAAGTGGAGTGCCTCTACCAGAGAGACAAGAAACGAACAGTAAACTTACAAATAAACCATATCCATAAAATGGACGTGCACGCAAAACTCAAGTTCAGAAACAAGACATGTCCAGAAGTGGACGAACACCCAAAACTTTCCGCCGGAGATTACAACCGGTTAACGCGAAGCATAATAATAATAATAATAATAATAATAATAATAATAATAATAATAATAATAATAATAATAATAATAAGAAGAAGAAGAAGAAGAAGAAAAAGAAGAAGAAGAAGAAGAAGAAGAAGAAGAAGAAGAAGAAGGAAGGAAGGAAGGAAGGAAGGAAGGAAGGAAGGAAGGAAGGAAGGAAGGAAGGAAGGAAGGAAGGAAGGAAGGAAGGAAGGAAGGAAGGAAGGAAGGAAGGAAGGAAGGAAGGAAGGAAGGAAGGAAGGAAGGAAGGAAGAAGGAAGGAAGGAAGGAAGGAAGGAAGGAAGGAAGGGAAGGAAGGAAGGAAGGAAGGAAGGAAGGAAGGAAGGAAGGAAGGAAGGAAGGAAGGAAGGAAGGAAGGAAGGAAGGAAGGAAGGAAGGAAGGAAGGAAGGAAGGAAGGAAGGAAGGAAGGAAGGAAAAGAAGAAGAAGAAGTAGAAGAAGAAGATAGAAGGAAAGAAAGAAGAAAGGGAGCATGGAAGGAAGGATGAAAGGAAGGAAGGAAGGTGGAAGTGAGGTAGGGAGGGAAGGAAGGAAGGTAGGAAGGAAGAATGGAAAAAAGAAAAACATAAAAATGTTGTCATTTGTTCTGCAAAGTCATGGAAAGGATTCGCAGACAACATTTAATGTATTTTCCCGCTAGTTTTCTGTCTTTTTACAGCGGTTCTTTATGTCCATATTTTCTCAGTTTAATCCTTATCTAACCTTCCTTATGCAATCTTTATTTACAAGTTGAGGCGAGAAAGAGAATATGTGCCAGCTTAACTATTTGTACATATCTTTACACTGCATGTCTTATAGCTCGCATGCAGTATACCTGTTTGTACATATCTTTACTCTACATGTCTTATTGCTTGCATGTATATAGATGTTCCAGCATACCTGTCTGTACATATCTTTACTCTACATGTCTTATAGCTGGCATATATTTGTATTCATGTATTTACTCCACATGTCTTATTGCTTGCATGTATATTGATGTACCAGCATACCTGTTTATACATATCTTTACTCTATACGTCTCACAGCCTATCAGTATATCTGTCTGCCCCCCCCCCCCCCCCCCCCCCCCCCTTTTCCGTTGAGACTGTCAGCTTATTTGTGTGTCTTTCGGTCCACTTCCCTTCGCCATATCTTTTGTTTTCTATTGGACAGTATAGAATATTCAACGACATTCGAGCATGAGGTAGATATCTGTACACGCGCGAGGATTACATTAAAAGAATTGCCAGCAACTGTATATTTCAGCACACCTCCATATCGACAGACAAAATGCACTAAAGGCCCCTTCCAAGAAACCTACCTACCTTGTGAAGACGCTATCCTGTTGATTATATATTTCGATCGCTTGATGTAACCATACACGTGAACGGAGGCAGTGTAGTGGGTAGACATTCACCTCGTAGCCCGAAGGTCTTGGGCTCGAATGCGTGCTAAGTCGGATTATTGTTTTCAATCGACTTAGGCTCCCAGGTCGGCCCAGCCTTAAGGTAATGTCTTGGGAAGTAAAGGCGGCCGGCGTAATGTTTATCATATGATGCATCGAATGCAGAAAGCTCTATATAAAATTGAGTCTAGTATCACATGCTAGATGTGACACTGGTGTTTGAAGGATGCCCTTTCGTTTTCTTTTTTCTTTTAATTATACCAGTGACATTTACCAGTAATGCCGTTCTGGTGGCTTTCAGACAGTGGTGCGCCGCTGAGGCTTAGGCGTTGTGAATGCACTTCGTAATTCCGATGTGACTGGTTCGATGCCAGCTGCTGGCGATCTGGCAGCAGATCGTCTTGCATTTTTTCTAGACAGTGATATCGAGAGCCGACCGCACAATGGCAAACTACTGAACCTAAAATTGTCTAGTAGAATCATGGACAGCCAAAACACGTTGGGGTTGACTCTGCAAACGCGTAACACAAGGGAAGCGACCAATAAAGTATTGGTTGTATTTTAGACACAGCCTTACGGTCCGATATATTTGTAATTGCTGTTGTGTTTATTATTCGAACAACGCTTGATTAATATAAATGTCGGTAACCTATGGTGCCATTTCATTGGTTTGAGAAAAATCCTGTTTGTATTCCACAGCTGTGGATTTCCGGTTGTACGATAGACATAGCCAATTAAGACATTTTTTTTAATGGTTGCCTAGTTGGTCGTGTTCTTAACACGAATGTTTCTAAAGCAAGGCGCACACACCATTTAGAGGTGGCAGTTTCGATTTCCGACACGATAACTATAACTTTCGATTTTTATGTTGTCTACTGTGTCCTTCTATCTTTCTACTTCTTTCTAAAAGTTTATTATTTCATTTTCTGTGTTTTTATTATATCTTTAATCAAAACTAGTGTTGTGCCATGAAAAAGACCGGGGTCTCATTATGTAGTGCTTCTGTGGTTAATAATGGATACATTACAACCTCCAAAGTGAAGATGGCACTTTAAAAAACAATTATTATGGTGAACTAACGTCTTGTAAAGCTATACATTGTTATATACACGAAAAGGATCCGGAAATTACGTCATTGCCTTGAGGTCAAGAGGGTACTTAACACCGGAAGCTGGCCATAGCAAGAAAGTGGACATGCCGGAATCTGAGGGGAACGTAAACAGGCAAAGAATGAACCTGGTGTCCCCCGGACGTTGCCGATATTTACATTTGTTTCTCGTTAATTAGGATGTCCTTGCACGTGCTCCTTTGTGAACCGGGCCCTCGTCGAGAAGGAGCTGATGAAAGTGGTAAATAGGCATGCAGATGTGTCAATGAGTACTAAATATTCCTGATTTTATTAGTTTAAAAGTACTGATGCATTAATATAGTCAGAACAAAGGTAAATATGCAGTTGCTTGTTGTTTTGTTCGTGTACTGATGTGCTGTCCAGGCGCCGTCAGGAGGTAAATAATGGGGAAGAGTTTGGGGAGGGTGGCAGCACTGCTCATCCCTCTGCACCGCAGCTCCCCTCCATCTTACAACTTTCCTCTTCTTCCTCCTCCCGTTTCTTCTTCCTGCTGCTACTGGTTCTTCTTCTTCTTTTTGTTTTATCTTCTTCTTCTTCTTTTTTATCTTCTTCTTCTTCTTCTTCTTCTTCTTCTTCTTCTTCTTCTTCTTCTTCTTCTTCTTCTTCTTCTTCTTCTTCTTCTTCTTCTTCTTCTTCTTCTTCTTCTTCTTCTTCTTCTTCTTCTGCTTCTGCGTCTGCTTCTTCTTCTTCTTCTTCTTTTCTTCTTCTTCTTCTTCTTCTTCTTCTTCTTCTTCTTCTTCTTCTTCTTCTTCTTCTTCTTCTTCTTCTTCTTCTTCTTCTTCTTCTTCTTCTTCTTCTTCTTCTTCTTCTTCTTCTTCTTCTTCTTCTTCTTCTTCTTCTTTTTCTCCTTCCTCTTCTTCTCCTCCTCCTCCTCCTACTCCTTCAGAGACTTTGTATGTCAGTCAATCACTTATGTATATATCTGTCATACTGCTCCTGTGCCAAGCGAATCTGTCAGTCTGTGACGGATCTGCCTTGTGCGTTTGCGTGTGGGTCAGCCTATTTATTAAAACAATTATGGAAATATATATAGAACCGAACGAAACGTAGATCTCGGCGAACTTCACAATATAACAAACACAGACAAAACTGTTTGATAAGAAACGTCCATAGCATCAAATCAAAAACGGAATGAAGCATTTCCAATAATAACGCAAGTAAGGATTGAAATAAAAGTCACCACGATGCCGTCATCATATCTGCTACTGCTGGCTTTGAGAATATTACGTGGTCAGACTCTTTCGCTTTCACGGTGCAACTCTCGTACCAGGAAAATCACCAGTACATTAAAAAAAAGTCTTCTGCGAAAATTAATCTTCAGTAATCAAGACCCCGGTGTGGTATCTGGGGTCCCACTGTGGGGAATTCAAGAATAAATCCAATGCTTCCCCAACAAGCATGTCGTAAGTGTCGACTAATTGGTTTCTTTTTTTTCGAAGTCGGAGTGCATCTGCTGCCTGAGAGGCAAGGAACCAACAGTCTGTGTAGTAATACATCAGATGTAAAAAACGGATGTAAATGTAAGTAACACTTAGGTTCTGGAACCGTCTAAAATCCAGAGGTGGTTGAACAACCAGAACTGTGCGCCGGAGATTACAGCCGGTGAACGCGAAAAAGAAGTGTAAGAGTAATCTAGAAGCAAGAGAATGTTAAACGCGTTCACTAACCTCTAAACTACCAAGCCTCACAAATAATCGTGAGAAGACGCATAGAAGCAAACGTAGACATCAGCACACACACAAAAATTGAGAGGTGAAAAGAGGGGGGGGGGGGGAAGGGGTGTGGAGAACAGTAATAACCAAAATTAACAAGAAAGAAGCCAATAATAAACCCCCCCCCCCCCCCCCCCCCAAAAAAAAAAAAAAGAAGTAACTCGCCGAAAACGAGAAGGTAACGACGTGAAAAGGAGGGCTATTACTGTCGGCGATTTGTGATGTTTGAGAAGGTTTCTAATTCACACTTCCTTTGTTTTTGGCGGCCATATCCTTCACACTCGACATCTCGCTGATTAGCCGCTACGTGTCCGGACATGCGTCGGAAAGAGCCGTTTTCTCACGTGATACCTTAGCTTGAGGCGAGGACACGTGAGCAGGGACAACACTGGACCTGTCTCTCACGCGCTTTACAGCCTAGTGCTCATGCATGTGTAAATGGTGCTGATACCAGTAATGCGAGAGGACCCATTTACGCGTGCAGTTAATTTCTGATGGGTAGAATACGGTGACTTTTATGTTTGCTTTAACGCTATAGGGTTTTGTATGGCTGTATGTATCATGTCGATAATTCATACTTTTTAAAGGGCTATCGATGGCCTTCCGTCTTCTGTCCTTCAGGGGTGATCGTGCTAAACAGAGACATCTCTCTGTCTGGTGGAGTGTCAATGGGGTGTCGACACAAAGAGAACAAAGGGTGAGGGTAGGGGAGGCTCAAATAGCGTGGGGAACAACCTCTTTCCCTTATATATTTGCTAGGTTGAGGTTGGGGGGGGGGGGTTTAAAAAGTCTAAGTGTAATAATATTATTAATAATAATATACATAGTGTCAAATAAATACAGTGAAAAGTAAAAAGTAAGAGACCCTTTTCCACGACTTTAGGCGTAGTTGGAGTTTAGGGCTAGACCTATATTTGTATAGAACAATCGGCACTTGGTGGGTGATGTGGTCAGCATCACACCGGCCGCCTTTACTTCCCAGGACTGCACCTCGTACCCACTCAAGGCTTGGTCGACCTGGGAGTCAAGGTGAGTTTCGAAAATATGTCTGGCTCCGTCAGGACGAGAACACACGACCTTCTGATCAGCAGGCGGGCGCCTAGCCCCCAACGGCACGGCGACTCCCACAAAAGAATACAGTAATATACATATATGCAGTAATATGAAATGTATAAAGCGTTACTAACAAAGAGTAGCCTCGCTTAAAAAATCCCTGGTAGTTAGCATCCACCAGGTCTGTTCTTATGTGTGTTGCGAAACGAACAGAGGGGGCTGACTGGCTGCACATATATATACGCTGATAAACCGACCCAAACAATAGTCGGGAAGTGGGGAAGGAAAGGCGGGCGGTCTCAAAAGGTCCAGATCCCAGCTTCTGTCGCCAAAGGTATGTAGGTAGCTTAGTTTCGTATTCTTTACAGGACGTTGCAGAACCAACACCAACAGCCCCTGGCTGTTGTGTGGTTTGCTAGGCAAATTTACGTCCAGTAGTTTGCCATTGCTCTCCGGACGGTCGGCTTTCTTGATACCACTGTCGAAACGAACGCAAGGCACATGGCCCGCAGCTGGGATCGAACCCGGCATCCCGGCATTACGAAGCGTTCGCATCGACTTAGCTACAGAGCCGACATGTAAGATGTTTATATACATATATTCAATTTTTCTTCCTTCTTCTTAGTTCACTGGCTGATAGCTCCGGCAGAAATTTCTGGTTGCTCGTCTATTTGAATTTTGAGTTTTGCAGGTACATCCGTTTTACTGGTTAACTTTTATAAAATGGTTTGTTTCTTGCAGCTCGGGTAGATGAACTCCGACTTTGAAAAAAGCTCCCAATTAGTCGACTCCTACGACATGCTTGTTGGGAAGACAGTGATTGTTTTATTGTTTCCCCATAACAGGGCCCTGAAACTCACATGGGGAAGATGTTCGATACGATGGATGTAATGGTTTTTGACACGATTCTCTTTGTCTGTCTCTACTCTTCTACATTTCTCTTCCACGTTTTCCTCTTTCCCCTCTCTCCCTCAAACAATTTATCTTTCTACCCACTGATGATTTCATAGCTCCATGAATACATCAATTTGGGCAGGTTGAGTTAACTGAGGTGGAGGCTGTTAGTTACCCGAGGTGGAAGCTGTTAGTTACCCGAGGTGGAGGCTGTTAGTTACCCGAGGTGGAGGCTGTTAGTTACCCGAGGTGGAGGCTGTTAATTACCCGAGGTGGAGGCTGTTAGTTACCCGAGGTGGACACTGTTATTTACACGAGGTGGACGCTGTTAGTTACCCGAGGTGGAGGCTGTTAGTTACCCGAGGTGGAGGCTGTTAGTTACCCGAGGTGGAGGCTGTTAGTTACCCGAGGTGGAAGCTGTTAGTTACCCGAGGTGGAGGCTGTTAGTTACCCGAGGTGGAAGCTGTTAGTTACCCGAGGTGGAGGCTGTTAGTTACCCGAGGTGGAAGCTGTTAGTTACCCGAGGTGCAGGCTGTTAGTTACCCGAGGTGGACGCTGTTAGTTACCCGAGATGGACGCTGTTAGTTACCCGAGGCGGAGGCTGTTAGTTACCCGAGGTGGAGGCTGTTAGTTACCCGAGGTGGACACTGTTATTTACCCGAGGTGCAGGCTGTTTGTTACCCGAGGTAGAGGCTGTTAGTTACCTGTGGTGGAGGCTGTTAGTTACCCGAGGTGGAGGCTGTTAGTTACCCGGGGTGGAGGCTGTTTGTTGCCCGAGGTGGAGGTTGTTAGTTGCCCGAGGTGGAGGCTGTTAGTTACCCGGGGTGGCGGCTGTTTGTTGCCTGAGGTGGAGGCTGTTATTTACCTGAGGTGGAGGCTGTTATTTACCTGAGGTGGAGGCTGTTATTTACCTGAGGTGGAGGCTGTTATTTACCTGAGGTGGAGGCTGTTATTTACCTGAGGTGGAGGCTGTTAGTTACAAGAGGTAGAGGCTGTAAGTTACCTGAGGTAGAGGCTGTTAGTTACCTTAGGTGGAGGTTGTTAGTTACCCGAGGTGGAGGTTGTTAGTTACCCGAGGTGGAGGCTATTAGTTATCTGCGGTGGAGGCTGTAAGTTACTTGAGGTGGAGGCTGTTAGTTACCCGAGGTGGAGGCTGTAAATTACCTGGGGTGGAGGCTGTAAGTTACCTGAGGTAATAGCCGACAGCACAGAACTTGTTGACATTCCCATCTTCAGCAGCCAGCGCACAGTTCTAATCCCGACAGATTCAGTAGTCGTTTGCTTATATGTTCGCCCTGTCATCCCTCTGAGTTGAGCCAAATCCTCTGGTCATTCCCAACTGTACCAGTCTCGCGAGACCGTAATGATCTATTTGGGCTTGTGCATTTGCTCGCTTGCTCCCAAAGGACATTGACCACTGTGTAGATCCAGCCAGTCTGTCTGACAGTTGTTATCTAACACACGCATATGACGGAGAACAGATCCAAGTGTGGCTAAGCAGCCATGACCTGTTATGTCTCTTCTTCTCTGCATTCAACGTCTGTAAACTCCAATGGAAAGCTCTGGGTGTTCGTTAACCTCCGGACTGTAGTCTTGTTTCAGAACCTGATTGCTGTGTGTATATCAGTTTCACATATCTGGATTATTCGTGTGCAGACTTGTGGTTCTTTGCCTCTCAGGCAGATGTACCCCGACTTTGAAGGATGTCTCCAATTAGTTAACTCCTTCAACACCCTTGTTGAGGAGGCAGTGGGTCGTTTCTTGTTTACCTCACAATGCGACCTCATAACTCACAGAAGAAACCTGTTCAGTTACGCTTACATTCATCTATCCGTCATTTGATGCCCGGCTCTCTAGCGGAATTGGCTAAACCGGATTTCGCGGAGACCGGGTGACGTACTCCTTGTGGTCCGGGTTCAATCCCTGGGGTAGGCAGGAAAGCCACATATTCTCCCTGATTTACGGTATTTACAATTTAAAGGTTGCGATATCCATAACACCGAGCCTAAGGGTTAACAACTCATGGCTTCTGGATACTAAAACAAACAAATCCATCATTTGATCCAACTATTAGTCCTTTCGCCCACCTATATGCCTAATCATACACCCCCCCCCCCCCCCCCCCCCCCCCCCCCCCCCCCATGTTCAAAATAATCACACTGGCTAGGCATACCGCTGCAATTCTAAACAGAAATTACGAATAGAAAGCCGTCGTTGCTAACATACATAAAGACAGACAGAGACAGTGCGACCAGCTGGCCACCATACAGACACACATGTAGATGTTAGCTACACATCCTTGACAGTTGGCTTGTCAAACTGAGGGCTCCCCGAGGGTCATATGGGTCAAACTGTGTCGCCACGAGGGCCGCACACGGCAACTAACTCGAATGTGTTTCGCCGAAAGGCACACGTATCGCAGATCAGTCGCAAGCCAATTGAAAACAAAATGCTTACTAGTTAACGGCGACTGAAGAAGAGGAAGAGGTGGAGGAAACAGAGGAAGAGGAACCGGAGAAGGAAACGAGAAGGGGAAGGGCGAAAGACGTGAAGAGAGGGGAGGAAGAAGTAGAAGAAAAGGAGAATAAAGAGAAAGAAAAAGAAAAAGAGAAACGAGGGAAAAAACAAGAGGAGGATAAAAAGGAGAAGCGTAGGAATACAAAAGAACGATGACGAGAAAAGAAGAAATAGAAGAAAAACTAGAAGAAGAAGATGAAGAAGAAGAAGAAGAAGAAGAAGAAGAAGAAGAAGAAGAAGAAGAAGAAGAAGAAGAAAAGGAACAAGAACAAGAACAAGAAGAAGAAAAAGAAAACAAGAAAAAGAACCAGAAGAAGAAGAAAGTGTTTTCCATTCGTTTATACACACATTTTACCATATAACAGACGACACCAAAGGACATGGGAAATTCCCTGGAACACATCAACTGGATCCCACCCGTTTCACTGCTGTGACATATTCTACGGGTCTTCAGTCAGTCACTTAAAATTTTTTACCCTTTCAAAAAAGGACCCCCCTTATGAGAACCGTGAACTTTCAAGCACTGTACTCCAAGATGCGAGAGCCAACAATTGGGGCCGTGCTGTCCTGGTCGCGAGTAAATATAAATGTATCAGAGCCGAGCGAGCCGAGTGAATTCTGGTCCGGGAGACCCATTGAAAGGCAGCGTTTTGTAGCCCGACAAAAAGGGTACTTGAAGCGTCGCGGGGAGAGTATAATTAAGGCTCTTGGGAAATGTGCCGAATTGTGGGGTGGACTCGGAGGTTGGTGTAAGAGGATGGGATAAGTGGGAGAGATGGGGGAAAGGTGTGCTTGGGACGGTAAAGAAGGTTGTGCATGAGTTGGGAGATTCGGAAGATGGATTTTTGGAGTTGGTTGTGTCCTGTGTGCAGGTGTTTGATCAAGGTTGTTGTCAGAGCTGTATTGCTGTTGCTGTTGGAATGCCTTCGAAATGCTCTGTGTAAGCTGTTGGTCCCAAAACATTCTCATTAAATGACCAAACAGTTTTATCTGTTACTATTTAATTAATGAATATCTGATTGAAGTCTCAGCTTTCAATTTTTAAAGTGTATCTCTCCTAGTTAGTCGACTTCATTTGAGAATTTTGATGTTGACAGTCAAGATGTTCTGGAGGTGTTACGATGGAAAGTAAATTTTGAAACGTCGTGACGACTACCAAACTTGTTGGTTAAAAAAAAAAAAAAAATCGGAAGATAAAGTGAGAAAAACTTTTTATTCCTTGATCATATGACATATGAGGGACACGTGAGATACTTTATCCTTGATTAGGCTGACCATGGGAACACTTACTGTGTGTGCTCCCAGCGACGTGTGTACATTCAGTTAATGGCGTGTAGCTGGTTGCCATAGGACTGGTAGTGTGGCTGATGCATTACTGCCTGTGCAATTGCTGTTTTGTCGTTACTGCTGCTTCTTGAGTTATGAATAGCAATTGTATTGACAGGCTGTAGTTGTTGGTTTCTCTGGCGATTACCTTATGCATATGATGCGCGTATGAACTGATGGTGTTGCTGTGGCTCCTGTAGGGCTCCGAAGGGCATTATATGTGGTTTTCACTGGCACGTGGAAAGAACAGTTATGGGGTAACCCGTTTGCGATGAAGCTGGAACCATGACTGATAGCCTCCCGTATTTATCACAGGTTTTTACTTTCCTAAGAACAAATGTTACCATGGGCGTTTCGCATCTTTTACAATTAGAGAGATAAATAACGTTTTCAAAGCGAAACTTGTCAAATGTTTTGTATACAGCTGTTTGCACTTTCCCCGTCTTTAGAGAAGGCGGTGCTTCACTGTGCTATAGACAGGAGTAGGAATCTCAGCCCATGTTGATACAAATGAAGGCCCCGGGGGTGGAGGGTGGGAGTTGATCCTCTCTATCAGTGACGCTGCCACGAAGAAAACATTGGGGATTGGAAGAGTAGGGGTGCAAGTTTATCCTCTTTGTCAGGGGCGCTGCTACAAAGATAACACTGGGGATGTGAGGAATAAGGGTGGGAGTTGAACCTCTATATCAGGGGCGCTGCCACGAAGAAAACATTGGGGATGTGAGGAATAAGGGTGGGGTTGATCTTCTCTATCAGGGGCGCTGCCACGAAGATTAACATTGGGGAGAGGAGGAATAGAGGTGGGAGTTGATCTTCTCCATCAATGGTGCGACCACAAAGACAATTTGGAAGCGGCGCGGGGGGGGGGGAAACTAAGCTACTAGGGCGACAGAGCTTGTTCGAGATCGATTGTAACCACAGTTTATCGTGGATACGGCATCCAACCTTGATTCGAACCCGTCAATTCATCCAATGCCAACACGAGGCTGACATTATTATATGTTGCAAGGTACCTTCACAAGATCAACGAACTGTCGTCACATAGTATACAACAACGACGAGTGACACATATTGTTGGAGATCCATTACAGATAGACCTGCTTGTAGAGACTGCATCAGATCTAAACTCGAACCTCTATAGTTCATACCATACCACAGGCTAAACTGTACTAAACCACTCGACCAACAGTTGTTAAACAGCTGGCCGCTCTGTGGTTTGCAAGGTTATTCAGGCAAGTTACCTAGAGGCCAGAATGTTGAAAATGCGGCTCGTTGTGGGCCGAAGGACCCTAGCCACTGCATAGAGATCACTCACACAGTACCGTTGGCAATAATCCGCGGGCCATTTGATACACCTCTGCGGGACAGATTCGGCCCACAGACCGCCAGTTGAATAGCCGGCTTAACAATTTCACGCTTCTCCAGTACCAGATGTCGTAGGAGCCGACTAAATGGTGACTTCCTTCGAAGTCTGAGTGCATCTGCCCCAGCATTTAAGGAGCAGCCAACAGCACAATAAGTAGCCAGTACAGATATATACAAAAATCTCATGCGCTCTCACAAAGCTCAAGTCAAAATTGACGAACAACCAGGACTTACAGCTGCAGAACAAAGAAGAGAGATGAAGAATCGAGCATCTTTACCTGAAACAGATGACATCCCATTGGCAACACAACCTAGGAGATGGATATCTTGAGACCGCCTGCCCCTCCCCCTCCCACTCTCTGACGATTTGTAGGGCTAGCTCATCGCCCCCATTTTCAAAAATCTTAATTTCCCCATCCAGCTGTGTATAACCAGCCAATCTGTCTGACTGTTCTTTTCCCAATACACATGCATTACCCTGAGAACAGATCTGAAGGGTGCTAACTACCAGGGATCTGTTAAGCGACGCTTCTATGTTTCTACAATTCATATATATATATATTTATAAAAATATATATCACTGTATTTGCCGGAGCTCACAGCCAGTGAACAGGGAAGAAGAGGACGAATTCACTTGCGGTCGGTTTATAACACTTTCATGGTTTTCTCGACAGTGGCACGAGAGTCGCACTGTGGAATATACTGGGGCCTCACAACATAATATTCGCAGAGACAGAAGTAGGTTCCCGGTAACTAACTTTCTTTGTGGAGACCGGACATCTTTAAAAGAAAATACTGTCTCACGATATAAACTTTTGTTGGAGAAAAAGTCCTACACGAAGGGATCCAACTTTTCTAATGGGTAACTTAGCCGCGCTCCAGGTATTTGGTGAGACTGCTGCCGTGTTTGCCCATGTTTTGAACAAGGCACAGCCTTTTGTCATGCCAGCGAAATCCTAGACCTGTGCGTACACACAGCGCGCAGCACAGCCCACCAACTTGAGGCGCGCTAGAGAACATCATTACACTCACAGCCAAACACAAGGGAGGGAACTTAATTCAAGAGATACAACTCTAGTTCAATA
Source organism: Candidula unifasciata (assembly GCA_905116865.2). Taxonomy (NCBI): domain Eukaryota; kingdom Metazoa; phylum Mollusca; class Gastropoda; order Stylommatophora; family Geomitridae; genus Candidula; species Candidula unifasciata. The sequence continues at coordinate 1,554,372 of CAJHNH020001779.1, read as the reverse complement.
TTTGTTTAGATCATATTTCGTTTGCAGTAGACGCGGTTTTTGCTTCTGCGGTGACATCGCAGCCATAATCGTCGAACATATTTTCTATGATTCTGAACTAGACATTCTGTTCTGAATTCTTGCGTTCAGGTGAGGAGAGAACATATACCTGCTCGTAATTCTAACTTTTCGTATGCTGATGACTTTTTTTTTTCATTCCCAAAGTTTAAAATTGTACATAAAACCACCTAATAGACACTACTAAACAAACACAACTTAGGATAATAAATAGAGAGAGGCTTAAGAAAATAGGGTAATGTTTCCCTAGGGAAAGATGTGCATAGTTTATATAAAGGGAGATCTTTTAAAGTAGATGTTTTATCAATAGAGGATCCGTTTATTCATCATGTTCGCTCCCTTGTTTCTAAAAAAAAAAAAAAAATTTATACAAAGTGGGGGGACGGGGGAGGGGGGGGGGGGGGGGGGGGGGAGAGATAGAGTTGTTCTTGGTTGTAAAGTAATTATTTTTCAATTGATATGTGCGGGTGCTTTTGAAAATATACTTTACTGGGTACTTCGTTGCGTATGTTGGTGTGTGTGTGTGTGTGTGTGTGTGTGCGTGTTATCTACTCTATCATCCATTAGTTCATTCTAAAAATGTATAGAACCAGCCAAACAGTATGACTGTTCCTTTCCCAGCACACCTGTATTGAAAAAGAGACAAATGGATAAGGACGCTGACCAGGTGTGATTTCCGAAGCGAAGCCTGGCGTTCTGCAGGCAGCATACCGGATCTCATCAATCTTGGCATGCTTGGTTAGTCCGTTAAAATCACAGGTGCAGGCTAGCTCGCAAGTGTGTGTGTGTGTATGTGTGTGTGTATGTGTGTGTGTGTATGTGAGAGAAAATATAAATCCCAATGTCTATGGGTGAGTTTGCGAGCATCAGTACGAATATGAGTATATATGAACTCCAGCATTTAGCTAGCTTGGCCAAACCTAGCCACTACTGGCCTCTTACTACATGCTTGATTGCATACATTACCACTGTTATTTGCTCAAGAGCCCCACTAATACAGAAATTACTTACGCAGTCTTCTTCTTCTTGTTACTGAAGTAGTCAATACTGACTGACTGACTGACTGACTGACTTTCTACCCCACCAAGACATCACACAAGCGATAAACACCCGATGACACAAAATGCCACCATGCGGATGAGGATCACCGTGGAGAGGTCCCAGAAACCGCGTTCAGACATATGGCCATTTTTATGGCCTGCCTATATTGCGGCCCCTGGCAAAAGCCAGAGTGGGGCTTCAAATAACAAAAAATTACGTCCTAAGAAGGACGTGAAGAATAATAGTAATCAATACTTGGGTTTAAGGAGTTAAATAGTTGTAATTATTGGTACTTTAGTAAACTGTGTGTGTGTGTGTGTATATATATATATATATATATATATATATATATATATATATATATATATATACATAGACATTGGGATTCATATTTTCTCTCTCACACACACACACACACATACACACACACTATATATAACTATACCTAATTTAACTTAACTAATAACTAATACTATCGTTTACTAGGGCTGTACCGAATAGTGATTTTTATTATTATAATAGCTAGGCCAACTATTCGGCCGAATACGAAAACGAATACGAATAGTAAATCATCATCATCATCAGGTGCTTTGCCGACTGGCATAGGCGATTATGCCTTGCCACAATCTGCGATCTCCTGCAGCGTGTATTAGTTAGTGTGCGACACACCTCCATGCCATGCAACAAGACTGTCAAGAATCTTCTCTCGTTGTCTTCCTCTATCCCTCCTTCCACAGATCTTTCCAGTAGTCACCATATGTTCAATTTTCCCTAATCTTATAACATGGCCGAAAAATGATGACTGTCTCCTTCTGATGTCTGTGAATAGTTGTCTTCAGGCTCCCGTCTCTATCAAAACCTCTTGATTGCTTTTCTTTTTTCTCAATCCTCAGACTCAAAGACACCCTTGCCTACACCATAAAAGTAGGACAATAAAGGCAGTAATTGGCAGATTTTGGTACCTAGTTTACTCAAGGAAACTCTAGTCGCATGATTATCCAGCAGAAACAAATCCGCAAAGCTCTCTGTTCAACCTAGATACCACATGTATATTAGGACACCAGACTGTTATGAAGTGTCCATATCATTAAGAAACGCGTGCTGAGATGCTTGGTACTGAATTATTTAATGTGCAAGCAATCTATGGTTCTTCAATTTTATACGACCACACATCATCAGTTCCGAGATTTCGTAAGGAATTCCTAGGTATCCCTAGAGGTTTTTCTGGACCGTACCGTACCATGTTATTGGAAAGGAGTTGGGGGGAGGGGGGGGGGGTGGTTATGGTTAGAGGTAGTGTCAAATGAAAATGTTAGGTTAGTTGTGTATCCTTTACAGAACGTTGCAGAACCAACCCCAACAGCCCCTAGTTTTTGTGTGGTTTTTCTAGGCAAATTTACGTCCAGTTTTTTGCCATTGCTTCTGGTCGGCTTTCTTGATACCACTGTCGAACCCAACGCAAGGCACATGGTCCGCAGCTGGGATCGAACCCGGCATCCCGGCATTACGAAGCGTTCGCTTCGACTTAGCCACAGAACCGACGTAAAATGAATAGCGACTACTATTAATCCTAACCCCAACCTCCTATTAAATGGGACGTTCTGGGGATTTTTCTTACTAAATCTTCAAGGGTACGAAATGTGGTGTATACAATTAAAGAACTGAATATATTTTATATTTATATCCTTAAAAAAATGGGTACTCGGAACCCATACGGGGATGCATGTGAATAAACCTGAAATTACCTGAAACTGGGGCCTACCCGACGCTTGCCTGTGTTAAGCCAAATCTGGAACTCTTTACCGACTGCTAGCAAGTCACTTAACCCGGTGTCGGCTAAATAAACTCACCCGTGACACTAATACCTCTTTCACCCCTGACACGCCGTTGAGCCTACACCGTTGCAATTACTGTCGGGAATCGTGTATGACAACTTAACAACAGCACAAAAGAACACATAGCTGAATCTTGACTTAGGTTTTCCTGGTTCTTATGGAAGGAGGGGAGAGAAAGAAGACAAGGTGGGGTGGGTCAGCTTAAACTTTCAGTAGCTGTAATTAGAATAACTTAAGATTCGCTCAAGTGGGCTCTAAAGAGGTTCCTGTCTAGGGGTGTCACAGTTTAGTAGATACCGCGGAAAAAAGAAAGAAAGAATGAAATGACAAACAGCTTCTGTTTTAGTAACTGCCAGTTAATGTCACTGTAGGGGGCTGAGTGGTCTCGACGTATGGTGTCCGCCTCGAGTGCTAGAGGTTCCGGGTTCAATCCCCGGTAAGAGCTGGGAGTTTTTCACGTGGACTTGGATTTCTAGCAATTTCCCCTGGTCTCTGAGTGGTGAGATCGGACGCCGTGTGTTAAAAAATTCCTTGGCAGTTGGAAATCGAAAAGAGTAGCCTAACGGCGCTGCCCAGGCAAAAAGTTTAGAGTAAAAATCTACCCAAAGTATTTCAGGATCCTCGCCGGTGCTACAGAGCATGTGCACTGTGCTGAGCTTCTTCGGACTCAGATTAGAGTAAGAAGAACAGAGCACTCATTGGTTACTACCTGTGGGCCATGATGTTGATTCGTTGCTCAAACCTAAATCCTCAAACTTGATGTTTAGTAGGGCCCTAGAGACAGATTACAATGGAACCAGTGTGAAATTCAGTTTTAGTCACTGCCTGTAGGTATCACAGTTTAGTAGACACCGGGAGAAAAATAATGACAAGTAGGTTAGTTGCGTATCCTTTACATGACGTTGCGAAAAAAAACCCAATAGCCCCTGGCTGTTGTGTGGGTTTTCTAGGTAAATTTACGTCCAGTAGTTTGCTATTGCTACTGGACGGTCGGCTTTCTTGATACCACTGTCGAAACCAACGCAAGGCGCATGACCCGCAGCTAGGATCGAACCCGGCATTCCGGCATTACGAAGCGTTCGAATCGACTTAGCCACAGAGCCGACTAAAATGACAAGTAACTTCTGTTTTAAAAACTGCCAGTGGATGTCACAGTTTACTGGACACCGATAGACGGAATACAATGGTGTCTAGTAAGAATTTCAGTAACTGCCTCTAGATGTCAAAGTGAAGTAGACATGGGAAGAAAGATCGGCCTCAAAGTATGGTAGACACCGGTAGACGGATTGCAAAGGAACTAGAAGGAAATTCAATTTTGTCAGATCAGGATCGAACTCAGAAGAATATCAGCAGTAAGTGCTTGTGTGCGTCACCATAGCTTTCATCTGGCGGTACGGAATGGTTCACAGTACCAGCATCTTTTCTCGGGCATCAGTGTTCTGCAGCGCTCGCGTTATAGATATTTTATGGTGAGTACTGGTATCACTTTTATTTTAAAAAATGTTGGTGAATACCAGCGAGAAGCTCTAGGTATCACACTGGAGTCGTATACAGACTGTTGGAAGGGCCTCTCAGGCAGATCCACTCTATATTCGAAGGAAAAATCCCTAATTGGTTTCCTTGTACGACATGTCTGTTGGGGTGGGGGGGGGGGGTCTATTCTCCCCTCCCCTCTCTCAAAAGAAGCTCCCAGAACCATACGTGGGACAGTACCTGGGTAATTCCTATCTTTGAGATGTTAGTTCTGCTACTGCTATCCCTGTGGCGATTGACGACACACGGAGAACGATTAAGAAGGAACTAAGAATAACTTTAGTAATCGCCTGTGGGTATCAACGTTTGCAGACACGGGCAGAAAGAGTAAAAAGCAACATCTAACTTTAGTTTTAGAAACTTATTTTTCTTCTTCTTCTTCTTCTTCTTCTTCTTCTTCTTCTTCTTCTTCTTCTTCTTCTTCTTCTTCTTCTTCTTCTTCTTCTTCTTCTTCTTCTTCTTCTTCTTCTTCTTCTTCTTCTTCTTCTTCTTCTTCTTCTTCCTCTTCTTCTTCTTCTTCTTCTCCTCCTCCTCCTCCTCTTCCTATAGTCCTCTTCTGCCTTCCAGCGTCACGTTTCGAAGAAGCCTCGGGTGAGAGCCTTGGTATGTGCTAGCTAGATGCTGGCATTGGCTAGCTCTAGAAACTAAGTGTAACAGGTTTTTGCAGAGACCAGGAGAAAGATTAGCATGTAATTACCAGGAATTACCATTTCAGTAACTGCCTGTGGATGTCAAAGTTTAGTTGACGGCAGGAAAAAGATGGCAGTGCAATGAAAATAACCTGTGTTACTAATAGTCCATGGGTAGAACTAAAAGACAAGTTATAGAGATACTCTTAATACAAATGTTACTGATAATGAATGTTTAGTTGACACACGGAGAAAGAGACTGTAACAACTAGTAACCTCACTTAAAGACTTTGTGAATGCAGACAGACAGACAGACACGCAGACAGACAGAAAGGGGTAGGATAGAGGGACACACCGAAAGACGAACAGACAGACAGACAGAAAGGTATGTTGGCGGGTAGGCACACAGACAGACATAAAATAGATGGATGGAGGGACAGACAGACAGACAGACAGACAGACAGACAGACAGACAGACAGACAGACAGACGGACAGATGTGCAAGCAAACTGACATGCCCTCGAAGAACAATTACATTAGAAAAGAATAAACCATCCACACTGACGCTAAGTGGCTACACCTCACCAACCCATCCCACGTGATAACACAAGAGTAACGAAATGTCCAACCCGCCAACCATGTGTGTGGCTGCCCCCAAACGTTTATTTTCTTAGCACAGCGTTAGAAAAACTGCGTAAACCATTTCTGGTAAACACGGTTCGCCGTACATTTGGATGGCAAATCATAACAGTGGCACCCCGAGACGTGTCCTGGCTACGGAACACCGTTTGTTGTTGTTGATCTTTCCCAGGGTAAATACAGGGGCAGCCCAGCGTTAATGGAGATGTCAAATCAGTGTTAGGCAGTTATTTATAGAGCATAGGAGCAGTCTGGATTCAAGAGCCTGTTGTTAATGTTAGCAGATCTGGCGTCTATGGTGACACGGGAGGTAAGCTATTAGATGGGAAATGTTCAATGTGAAAGGAACAAAGTGAATTAGGAGTAGCCGGGAATCGTTGCACGTCTGTTTAGTGGGAAAATAATCGGAGTGATCTGAGGTGAAGTAGTAGTAGAAACAGTAGTAGCTGTGGTGGTAGTACTGTTTGAGGTAGTGGTGGTGGTGATAAAATTCGTAGTGGTGGTGGAAGTACAAGTAGTCGTAGTTGTTGAAGTAGCAGTCGAAGTTGAGGTTGTCGAGGTATTAGCATTAGTAGAAATAGTAGAAGCAGGGATGGTAGTAGAAGTAATAGTGACGATGGTAGTAGTAGCAATAGTTGCAGTTGTAGTAGCAGTTTTAATAATAGCAGTAATCGTGGTTGTTGTAGTAATAGCAGAGTGATAGTAAAAGTGATTGTGGTAGCAGCAGCAGCAGCAGTGATGGTGATTTAAGTACTAGGCGTTGCTGTTGTTATTGTGATGGTGGTAGTAGTTGTGACAGTGGTGGTGATAGCTGTAATGGTAGTAGCAGCAGTGGTAGTAGTGGTTTGATTGGTTTGCCTGACTAATGTAATGCCCAGGTATTCATAGCCACAGATAACCACGCCGATGAAAGTTAAAGAACACTGTGCTAGGTATAGATATTGCAAAAGAAGCGAAGCCGGCATCAAGAACAACTGAACAACCAAAAGAAAAGAAAATGAAGTTAGCTCCCTCCTCCATGTTTTTCTTTTTCTTTTTTGGGGTGGTGGTGGTGGTGGTGGTGGGGGGGGGGGGGGGGGGGGGGGTTGTGGGTCTGCCATTAGTTCAAAACACTCGTGGGTTACAGTGCATGAACATTCTAGTTATCTAGTTGCATGGCTCTAAGGTTATCTTAACATGTGTCCTATCCAACGTCATTGCTTTTCTTTGCCTATTGTTTCACAATTTATTTAGCTCTCTCTCTCTCTCTCTCTCTCTCTCTCTCTCTCTCTCTCTCTCTATCTCTCTCTCTCTCTCTCTTTCTTTATTTCTCGCTCTCTCTCTCTCTCTCTCTCTCTCTCTCTCTCTCTCTCTCTCTCTCGCCACCCCACCCCTTTTTTTCCAGCTCAATATTAGTGATTCCATCGCAGCCTTTAATTATTTAAGTGCATTTGTGACAATGATGGCTCTTAGAGGCAGAGCCGTCCCTACAAAGAAAAACATAGAATGAGCGAATGTTTTATTTCTTCTCTAAGTCTTACAGGAGGGTGGTGGAAAGGTTGAACCGTAGGCTCACGATCTGAGGGTTCTGAGTTTGCTTTCGGAGTGGGGTGGCGCAGGTTAGCGACAGTCACGGCAAGCGAACACATGCTCTACTGCACAGAGAAACTGCGCCAACTGGGATTTGACACAAACTGTGTACGGCCTTCAGAATGGAAACTTCCAGGGGTACCGATACAGTAAAATGTTTTTGGAGTTCTTTAATCCCAACCGAGAACTCACCCCCCCCCCCCCTCAACCTCCATACAGATGTTTCAGGCAAATAAGGGAGCTGAAGCTAAATGGGACCTAATACTTAAGAGCATAATCATAATAGTAATAGTAGCAGTAGTAGTACTAATATTAATGATGAAGATGATAATGATGATAATGATGATAATGATGATAATAATTATAATAATAATGTGCTGAACTGTAAATTAATACAATGCATTTAATATAAAGTAACATGAAATACATGCATTCAAAATTTAAAGGAGAGTTTCAACACGTGGGTTCAAGGTAACTAGCTACCCTTCAAACTTCCCTACACCTTGATCAACGTCTTCTCCACATTTGCAGACGTGGTTGCTTTGACCTTTCCCGGTTTTGGAGGCCTTACTATTAGATGCCATATCGCCGACATAGTTCTCGACACGTTACACACTTGAATGTTAATAATGAAATGAGTTTTCAAATTGCTGTATGTTTATGCAATTGACCCTAAGGTTGGAGAGATGATTTCCCATGAAGGCCTATCATAATTGTTGTTGTAATTAAACAAACAGAGCCTGCATATTGAATGATTCTCCTTATAAGAAATCTTAGATTGGAATTGCTTACCTAAAGCTTCTGTTGTTCCACAATCCAGAATAATTTGTTTCACAGCAGCGACTCCATCTAAGTATTAATTCTCCTCTTGATTGCTCTGGGAAATATTTTTTATATGAACTCTAAAAAGGAAATTAAATAAAAGGTGAAAGGTTAAAGGTGAGAGAATCGACTTTGTTCTACTGAGTGTTATCCCCCAAGATTAAACAGCATTAAGAGTCTATGGTTAAACACCAGCAATGAAATCAAAATTAAAATCAAAATATTAAGAGCATGCATTTTTCTTGTACAACATAGGGATATGGTCCTGTGCTATCTCCCAGTCCTTAAGAAAGAAAATAAGGGCCTTTGAGCTGAAATGCTATAGAAAGATTCTCAGAATACCACGGACAGAGGAGAGAAAAAAGAAATTCTGACATTTTGAAAGATCTAACCATCAAGGAATGGCAAATAAACAACATCTTAACTCGGAAGCTGGAATATTTTGATCATATCAAGCGTCATAGTGGATTATTAAAAAAATAAACAATAGCAGAAGGTATGGTACCAGGAAGGACAGATAGGGACCGACCACGATCGGCTCCAGCTGACGGGCCGTGCTGCTGACGTCATTGGGGCGGGCTAACGATGCGTTAACGCAGCGGTTCATAAACTGGGTGACGATGCCCCCTGGGATGCCGCGGACGTATGCAGTAATCAAGAAAAGTCGGCTACAAATTGTGAAATAAAGAAGGCAAAGAAGGCATGTAGACACTTACAAGTTAAAATTTAAGCTTCTTCCCTTGCCATTGTTAAAGATGGTTTATTTCTTATTTGAGAACCTCTGCGTTAACGCATCGCTAGCCCGACCAGGTGACGTCAGCAGCACGGCCCGTCACCTAGAGACGGCTGTGGACCGACCAACACGTACATGGGCATAGGATATCAGGGCTTCTTCAATATGACTGGCAGGAGAGCTGGCAAGAGACCGAGTTTCTTACAGACAGACCTTGATGAGAGCGACGTTTTGCCAAGGACCTGCTACATGATAATGCTATCCCACATGACTCAGAATCTTTCCGTAAAAGAGCTAGCCGCCTTCCAAGGGTGTCATACAAAGCAGGAACTTGGTAGCTCCGGCGACGATCCCTAAAGTTCGCCGTAACAATGGCCCCTATGAACAGATAGACGCAGTCGTGAAACTAACCGACGACTTTTAGAGCGACATGCAAACGTTTTTACCTCTTCGCCACTGAGGCCCTAGAGGAAATTTAATGGTATGACAGAACACACTTATGCGGAGTTTGGGTAGAGAACTAACCAACTCATCGTCCTCATCGTTGTCGTCGTCATCATCATCACCACCACCATCTTCATTATCATTACCACTATCATTATTATCATAACCACCATCATTATCATCATCATCATCATCATCACTATCATCATCATCATCACCTAAGTGCTCGTCCTCGTCTTAATATTATTGTTATTGCTATTATTATTATTTTTACAATTAATAATTATATTGTTTTTCTTTTTACCCCTCCGGTCTGTACTTCCATGTCTGCACGGTAAAGCGTAACTGCAGAAAAGGGACGAAGGATCAAGGTTCGAGTCGGTGTTGAAAGCACTGACAAAGGTATGTCACAGGGAGATCATGTAGGGCAGTTTACCGGATGTATCGTGTTGAAAAGTGCCACCATGCGAATGAGAATCACCGGAGGACAGGCTCGGGAAACCCTGTTCAACCCATAGGTTGGGTTATATCAGGGCCCCTGACAAAAGCCTGAGTGGGTCTTTAAAACAACGAAAAATTGCATGCAATATTGAAAAGGTAATTAATGATAATATTAGGGTCTTCGAGTAATGCAATTATGGGTGAGGTAAAGGTCAAGTTGGCAAGTAGTAGTTCCCAAACTACTGAACGTGAATTTACCGGGTAAAACCAAAAGTCAAATAAATACTGGGGCTGGTTTTGCAACGTTCCGTAAAAGGCTTGCAGCTAACTGTTTGTTTTAGTTTTTCTTTTTTCATCATCATTATCATCATCATCATCATAAACCACTTCTGCCGCTATGCAACGTGGGGAGGAATAATTTGAGGATATCACACAAGCGACAAACACCCAGTGACACAAAGCGCCACCTTGCGGATGAAGATCACCCGTGGAAAGGTTCCAGAAACCCCGTTCAGCCTTTACGCCATATATATGGCCTAGGCTATATTAAAGGCCCCTGGCAAAAGACAGGATGGGTCTTCAAATATAGAAAAATTGCATCCCACATAGGGACGGCATGCTTAATTGGTAAAGATAAAGTAATTTAAGCAAACAAATACAAGTGAGCCAATATTTAGTTATCATAATTATGCGTGCCCAGCCCTTTAATGCAGCCGCCACCCCAAAGTACATCTACAGATTTTTTTTTTGAATTTGACAAGTAAAATGAACGTACAGTTGGTTACTTGGTATAGATACAGAAACAAAGAAAACAATAGAAGTTAGTAATAAACTGAATTACGCAAAGGGGTAAAACAGACTTTGTCAGCACATGTAAAACACCAAAGCAAGGTATGTAACCTATAAATTGTTTTCTTATGCTGAAGAGATGTGTCGGTTGCATCCCTTCTTTCGTCATTTCTTATACCCGTGCGTGGTTTACATAACTCATTTTGGTGCTGGATGTGTGTAAGAGTAGTTTAGAGAGGAGAATGAATAGATTTACAAACCCCTATTAGGAATCTTAAAACAAAAGTGAAAAATGAGCGGTTTGCAAAATCTGACGCGTTGGGCTGAAAGCTGCAAACATTGTAGCCCGGCTGTAAGCCGAAACACGATGTGTCAACCGCCATTTAGAGCGAACTTTAAAAATACACAAACTTGTTTTATTTTTCTGCTTAATAATTTTCACCAAAATCTTTTTTTTTTTTTTTTTTTTTTTTTTTCAGAGAATTTAATTACTTCTCCTACTTCCCATTTTCCTGTTTTTCTTCCTCGCATTTCATTTCTCCTCTGTACTCAACTCTCACCCTGCCCCTTTTCCTCGTCGTTTTCATCGTTTTCTTCCTTTCCAGCATGACCCTCTGGCCCCTTCTTCAATAAATAAGCCTGCATAAAAGTAAAATCATCCATGTATGGTCAGAATACAGTCATAAATATTCTCATAAACGTTACGGATAGAAAGCTTTTGTCAGCATACAACAAAAAGACAACAATACGACATTTAAAAATACCATCACAAGCACTACATCTCAGAAGATTAGTTACAAGAGCAAGAGTACGGCCGCGGAAATATGGATCGACAACCTTTAAGACACTCCACGCCTTCACCGCATGACAATACCCAGTGGCAGCCAACGTGCACTGGGTCGCAAATTATTCCTCCCCACGTTGCTTAACGGCAGAAGTGGTTTATGATGATGATGATGATAATGATGATGAAAAAAGAAAAACTAAAACAAATAGTTAGCTGCAAGCCTTTTACGGAACGTTGCAAAACCAGCCCTAGTATTTATTTGACTTTTGGTTTTACCCGGTAAATTCAATTTCAGTAGTTTGCTATTGCTTGGGAACTATTGTCATATCACTGTTAAAATCAGCGCAAAGTGGTCTGCAGCTGAAATGGTACCGACCATTTCGGAATTACAAGCGCGTTCACAACGCCGAAGTCATAGACGTCAAAAAGACATTGAATATTTAAAAAACCACAGAGCTGAGAAAGAAGCGAATTCCACGCATTGATTGGTGATACAGACAGATACGGCAGTTCGAAGAGAAGAATTACGAAAGACGTAAAATACGCATTCCAGCAGTCATCACTTGATATTGAAGCAGGGGACGCAACCTAATAATTATTTGTGATTTGAAGATAAGACGATTGCATCCCTTTTCTTACATATTCTCACTCTCTCTACTTGGGTTAAATGATTTTTTCCCCCCAGTGACGCATCCATTTATGCACCCTTTACCTTTCTCATTACCAGGCGTTGCTGACGTATATAAGACGTTCTAGCCTCCAGAATTGCATTTTGTTGTATTAACATCTCAATGAAATCCCGGAAACCCTTTTCAACTGTCTAGCCAATCATCACAGTTATGCTCTCATTAGTCTACTTCTTATTTCAGCGAACCTGAAGTCATAATTTACGTGTTTCGTCCTTTATAGGACAAAATTTTTTTTGTTTTTTGAAGCCCCACCCTGGCTTTTGCCAGGGGCCGCAATATAGGCAGGCCATAAATATGGCCAATTGTCTGAACGCGGTTTCTGGGACCTCTCCACGGCGATCCTCATCCACATGGTGGCACTTTGTGTCATCGGGTGTTTGTCGCTTGTGTGACGTCCTAGTGGGGTAGAAAGTCAGTGAGTTAGTTCAGCGAACCTGAAGCCAACATGCCACAGCAATTCTTATGGCCGAACATTTGGATCTCAAAGCGTGAGCTCGATGCTCCGGGTATATGGTATTTACGTACACCGGAGTCTAGCTGCCAACCCAAACTGACACAACCTGATCACACACTTGCAAATAACGAATAGACCCGCTTTGAGGCTCAACATAACATTCCACACACATATCCACGACATGACTAACGCGTTCTTATTGCAGAAAGACAACTATAAGACCACTATGGTCACAAGCTGAATATTTTCACATTTCGGAACTATCTAGCATCAAAAACTGTTTTCAGTACTTTTTGGCAAAGTAATATACTCAAAATTGTAAAACTATAAATGGTGGTCCAGAGGACGTTATGTGGAAAAGCTCGCCCTCCGACAAGATAGGCCTGGCCAAATCAGAGAGAGAGAGAGAGAGAGAGAGAGAGAGAGAGAGAGAGAGAGAGAGAGAGAGAGAGAGAGAGAGAGAGAGATGACACCAACAGGAAACACCAAATAAGAACAGAAAAGAAACGCACAGCTAAAAACAGTGTGGAGGACGTTCGGTCTGACTTGGAAAGAAGCACCAAGCCCAGAAATGGCGCAATACTAGAACTTAGTCACGAAAGTGACGCAAATAACCCAGACCACAAAAAATTCGGAAACTGTTTGCAGCCTCGGCTAGCTAACAGCAGTCTGAAAGTGGTCGACCTTTTAATTTTTTCTTCGCAAAAGGACTTGGACTTGGACTTCAGCGCCCCTGATATATCCACCGTCCTTCTTTTCTCTCGCCTAGCCTCTCTCTCTAGTTATCTAACCGAATGGTACTTTACTGGCAATGTGATAAACATCACACTGGCCGCCTTTACTTCCAAAGACCTGATATACATATTAGGCTGGGTACACCTGGTGTTGAACCCAAGACCCTCAGGCCGACCTGCGAGCGTCTAGCCGCTATGGCACAAAGTAGAAGAGAACGTGGAAGTGTGTGTGTGTGTGTGTGTGTGTGTGTGTGTGGGGGGGGGGGGGGGGTGCAATGTCGCTGTTTCTTCAATTGTTCTCCATTTGTCCTCTTCTTCGTTCCTGGAGGTATTATTTAACCAAGACTTGACTGTGATCAACTTGTCTAACCTGGGAATAACCAGTCAAAACAACATGGACTAAGGTGGCTACTCAGAAAATATGTGTAGCCCAGGTCTGAAGCCTATGGTAGAAATACATGTCACGCACAAAATATTTTCACAGAAGTCACAAGCGTTCATCCTTATAGCATGCTCGAAGAGACTGACCACCTACCAAAATATCCTGTCAGCGAACAAATAAATGTGTGTAAACACATGTCACGCAACAAATATTCTACAGAAATAAACGCCCAACAGCACTTTATGTCCGATATTTTTAAAAGTAACGTTTATTTTTTTTACCACAAATCACCATAAATCTGTGTTTTCTGCTCAGAGAGACTGACCACCACCTACCAGCATGTCCCATTAGGAAGAGAGAACACATACTTAGAAAATGTGTGAACCGTCATCAAGTGCCCTGCCAGCTGGCGTAGGGGTTCATGCATCTCAACAGATCTCGGTCTTTAGTGTTCTGGACCATACTCAATAAAGATCGCAAATATAGGCATCAGCTAAACAGCTGAAAATGTCTGAACGAGATCGAATTATCTTTTTCTTTTACAAGAAGTCTAGTGTTCTGGATCAATTCCACTGATGATATTCCTCCATGCCAGTGTCTAAAGCCATTCACAATCATCTCTCTTGGTCTGTATCTGCCTCTTCCACCAGTGATCTTTGCAGTCATCACGATATTTTCCAGTGCTCCATTTCTCATCGCATGATCAAAGAATTTTGTTTGACTCCTTCTCATTGTTATATATATAATGTTCTACTTTCTTTAGCCATTTTGGGGTAAAAATTATTAATTATTTTGGCAGTCCAAGATATTCGCAACATTCTTCTTAAGGACCATATCTCAGTTGCTTCCAAACTCTTCTTAATTTGTTTCTGGACATTCCTAGATTCACTGTCATACAACAGCAACAGGCTGGCTCAACATAACACTTCAGTACTAGTTTTCTAATGTTTACTGAGACCCATTTATTACATAAGTTACTATCAATCTTCTGAAATGCTGCCTTTTCCTGGCCAGTTCTGCTCTTAATTTTTGCCACACATCATCCTTCGGATGTCATGAACATCACCAAATATTTGAATTTATTGAGTTTCCCATCTATTGCTATGTCACATTTTGGAGTTATCTTCTTCTTCTATATGACCATTGTTTCTGTTTTCTTGACATTCAATGAAAGTCCTTTTTTTGTGTGCACTCTCTAATGTCAAAATGTCTAATAATTGTTGTAGCTCTTCTGCGTTTACAGCTATTAATACTGTCATTATCTCATCATCAGGTGCCTTGCCGACTGGCGTAGGCGATCATGCCTCTCCATAATCTGCGATCTCCTGCAGCATGTATCAGCTCGTGTACGACACACCTCCATGCCATGCAACAAGACTGTCAAGCATATTCTCTCGTTGTCTTCCTCTATCTCTCCTTCCACATATCTTTCCAGTGGTCACAACATGTTTTATTTTTCCTCTTCTCATAACATGGCAGAAAAAATGATGACTGTCTCCTTCTGATGTCTGTGATAAGTCGGGTTCCCGCCTCTTTCAAAATCTCTTGGCTGCTCTTTTTGGTTGTCCAAGGTATTCTAACCATTCTTCTGTAAAATCACATCTCCGAGGCCTCCAGAAATTGTTTGGCCTGCCTACCGATTGTCCAGGATTCACAGCTATATGTTAAAACTAGATGTATGTAGCAAGCAAGAATTCTTTTTCTAACTCTCAATGACAAGGATATATTGCACAAGATGTTTTTCATTTTATAAAATGCAGAATGTCCTATTCTGTTTCTTATCTCAGTTATGCATCTTCCATCTGATGTTATCCATGTGCCCAGATACTTAAATTTCTGTACTTGTCCTAAAATAACACCATCAACTTTTATTACACAATTAGGAATAATTCGTTTCTTTGATAACATTATTACTTCTGTCTTCCCATTATTCAAACTGAGGCCCATTCTTCCACTTTTTAACACCACAATGTCAATCATTTCCTGTAGTTCTTTCTGCTAATTAAAGCTCTCATTATATATTCACTGTATATTGAAAACAAATCAGGTGATAGTACACATCCTTGTCGTAAGCCCGTCTTTATGCTTTGAAATGTACCTAAACAGTTGTTAATTCTTATAGCTGCCGTTTGCTGCCAATACATATTCTTTATTATTCGTAGATCTTTCCCATCAATGTTTAATTTTTCTAACAGTTTGATTACTTCTTCATGCTTCACGCAGCCAAATGCTTTTGACAGGGAAGCGTTAGGCCACTACGCTTTGCGGCTATGTCTCGTGTGCTGCAAATTACAAATTAATTTTTGCCTGAAAATTAATACTGTATAACTCGGGATAACAAAGATTGTTGACATTACCTATAACCTATAACCTCCAACACATATCACAAATATATAATCACAGAGCATGTAGGCGTTTAGGGCAAACGTTTCCATGTAATTGGTTGGTCAGAAAGAACAGAAAACACTCATAAACCACGGTTACTACAAGAAGATTGTGTTCTTTATGGAAGGACAGGGCGCCTCATGAGTCAAAGAAGTGCAGTGGCTAGATGTTTGCCTATCGAATGCAAAAGGTTTAGACTCGAATCCGTACCGGTAATGATTTGTATTATGAAACTAGGGCTCCAAGTTTTGTTTCTCCTTCTCTGGCTGCTTCGCTCCTGCTCTTGCTCTCCTCGTCCTGCTGCTGTTGTTCCAACCTTTCTCCTTTACCCTTATCCCTCCCACATCCTTCCTTACTTCTCCTCTTTACTTCTTGTGTTTTCTATGGGGGACGTGGCCGACATAATGCCAATCGCCTTTACTTCCCAGGACATTACCGGGTAGATATTTTGGGTTGGGTTGACCTCTTTTCATGATAGAATTTGAAAAATAAAACTAATCCGTGTCCGTGTGGATTTGAACTCTAGACCGGCAGGTGACCGTTAAGCCACTACGCATTGCTGCTGTGTCTCGTGTACTGCAAATTACCAATGGTACAGGCGTCCCCAAATGCGATGACGGCAAAACTGTCTTACATCTTTATTCTTCATCTCCTTTGTGTCTCTTTTCTTCAATTGTTCTGTTGTTACAACAGACTACAGTCCCCCCCCCCCCCCTTTTCCCAATCCTTTCACCACGTGCTCCTTCTCTCTCACTTGTTTCCTCTTTTGTTTTTGAAAGCTCCCTCTCTATTTCGCTCTCTGTTGCACTCTCTCTATCGCTGTCTCTCGATTATTCACATACACTTTCGCTCTCTCTTGCTATCACTCTTTCGATTGTCCGCCCTCTCCGTCTCTCTTGTACTCTGCCACTCTTTCGCTCGTCCGCTCTATCTATCTATCTCTCGCTCGCTCTATCTCGTTCCCCTTTTCTCTCGCCTAGCCTCTCTCTCTAGTTATCTAACCGAATGGTACTTTACTGGCAATGTGATAAACATCACACTGGCCGCCTTTACTTCCAAAGACCTGGTATACATATTAGGCTGGGTACACCTGGTGTTGAACCCAAGACCCTCGGGCCGACCTGCGAGCGTCTAGCCGCTATGGCACAAAGTAGAAGAGAACGTGGAAGTGTGTGTGTGTGGGGGGGGGGGTGCAACGTCGCTGTTATCGCAGCGGCATCAGCAGAAGAAAAAAGAGGTACTATAATTTTAGTTCACCCTAACTCAGAGAATCCCAGAGTTCCCGGAAAAAGTCCAATATCATAGGGGGCTTAGGGTTAGGGTTACAGTTAGCAGTGATTTTTTCACACCGTAACACCCCTGTAATATTCCCCGGGAACGCTTATTGGAGTCCTCGAGGCGGGGTGAACTAAAATAAAAGGACTGAAAAAGAACGAGACAATCTAACTATAGTACAACCAACTGTTCAAATCTTAGCCATTGGACAACAAAAACATCTGGGGAATTCCCATACCTGTATCGGTGTAACTTTAATCTAGATCAGTGAATCCAAAACCTTCCTAATGCAGCGACCCTTACTACAGTTCCTCATGTTTTGGTGACCCCCACAGATTATTATTTTTTTTAAATGCGTTCAGAACCGTACAACAGAACCGTACAACAGAACCGTACAACAGAACCGTACAACAGAACCGTACAACAGAACCGTACAACAGAACCGTACAACAGAACCATACAACAGAACCGTACAACAGAACCGTACAACAGAACCGTACAACAGAACCGTACAACAGAACCGTACAACAGAACCGTAACTTCAGTGAATATGTGTTTTTCGATGCTCTTAGGCAACCCCTATGAAAGGGTGTTTCGACTGCAAAAGGGGCCGCGATCCACAAGTTAAGAACCACTGATCTAGATTCTAGATAAACTGGTACACAACATAGTGTGTTACACCAGGCGAGACGACATGAATGAAACATGTCACCCGCCTCCCTCCCATCCAACTACTCCCTCTTCATCACACTACATATTTCCTAGGGAAATAAGTGTGTGCATGTGCGCGCACGCGTGTATGTATAGTGAGTGTGTAAGCGTGTGTGTATGTGTGTGTGAGTGGTGTGAGTGAGTGTGCGTGCGTGAGTGCGTGTATGTGCGTGTCAGGGGTGGCGGATTCCTCAGGTTTTTGAGTCCCCTTGCCTCCCAAAACAGTAAAAACACGGGGTTGGGGGTGTGGTGGGTGGGAGGGGGTGATAGTCCGCTTACAAAATATATTAAAGAGCAATCCTCCAGGTTCCGGCGCCTCTGCTAATACAATCTCGTCCTTGAGTACACAAGATGGAACAACTCTTGTCTTGTTTCACAAGCTAATGTGTGTTGTACGGTTCTAGCTGTCACAGAGAAAGGATGTTTTTTCTAGTGGTGGTGTTTTTACAAAGTACAGGTAAGTGTTCTTAAAGTTTGAAGGCATTTTTTTTTTTTAAATCAATGTTTAAATATACCTAGTCAGACCAATGTGTTCTAAAGCGGTCAAGCCGTTTGCTAAAGCTCTGAATATCCTGAGTTTGTTTCCCTGACTGCGTCTATCGGTTCTCCCTTTTTTTCTTGGATCCTTCTGTCTTAAAATGTTTATCAATAGAACGGAAGCCTTTATGAAAGCTATCGCGCAGTCTATACATCATGTGGACCATACAGCTTTATCTTTATTGGGGTTGGAACAGGCCAAATTGCTTCTCTTTTAGAGGCACACAGTTGACAGGGTTATAGTATATGATCAGATTTTTCTGGTGCCAAGTTGTAGGGACACGTATCAGTGCTTCCCACACATACACAAACACGCATGCACATGCACATGCACACTTACACACACACTCACACACACGTGCGCGAGCGCACACATATACACGCACCCACACACACACCCACACAACCTTGAATTTATGTTGGTGAAGTCTGTTGTGCCCTCTCTTTAGTCTGAATATAACACATTGTCCCTCTCCAGAGGGGCGATGAAGTGATTCTTAGGAAAAAAGTGTGATGTGGCTATCCAGCCATTTTTCTTGAAATTCTGTTCACGAGTTCAGATTTTACGTCTATGCTTTCGGATCCTCTTCTGGAGCAACGGGGTTCGTGCTTTGTACCACCATATCGGCAGGAGGCTAGCAGGAGACCAAGCAATAAGTGATTTAAAAGCGGTCCAATGAAGTCGGTCCACTCGACCGTAATCCTTTAAAATGGTAAAACAGATGAAATGGAAAAGAAAGAAAGGAAAAAGTACCCGCCATTATCCGCCATAAAGTGCCCCCTCCCGTCTCTGAGCAGACGACAGCATTTTAGGCCCATGTGTAAACCTGTGTGGTGGGCAGTGGTGCTTCCCTATGTATGTAATTCAAGCCGTAAACAATAATAAACCATGAAGAAATATTTATTTATCGAAATTTAAAATAAAATCCTACATTTTGATTGAAAATAATGTTATTCTCGTATACTTTCACATTTTTTAGATTTGAAAAAAAAAAAATTCTCCTAAAAAAAAAAATGCCAACTTTTTTTATCAGATCCTTAAAAAAAATCCCATGTAGCAGGTCTGCTTCTATACTTAGTAGAGATAAGGTGGCCAGCCTGTCTTGTTGCTCTGGTGGGATTTCTAAATATACTTCAGTCGATAAAATAAACATTGATCTCCAGGACTATTAACAATGTCTGTGGGGCCCCTCCCTTTGGGATGCCCTTAGCACGTGCTTAGTGTGCTTAAAGGTTACTCTGGTCTTGCTTGGAATTGTAATAGACTGGAATGGAGGCATTAAGGCAGATGTGCCAATTCTAAAAGTAGCAGCTGGGAGACTTTTCCAGGCCATAAACCAAGGGTTTATAGTTTACCGCTCCACCTATGTGCCAGTCCTGGTCTACGGATGTGAGTCATGGGCAATGACCGCAGCTCACAGAAGCCAGCTTCTGGCCTCAGAAATGAGATAATTGAGGAATGTGGTCCAAGTGACAAGAAGGGACAAGATTCGCCATCAGACAAGTCGTCAGAATCTTGAAATAACCTCAGGTTTTGCCAAGTCGAGTGGATCAGTTACAGTTGCAGTGTTCTGGATATATATTAATAATGGGGGGGGGGGGGGGAACCGTGTCCACAGAACTGTGAAACGTATAGTTCCACTGACGAATTTTGTAATATTTTTTCATGAACTAAGAGATGACAACTGACATTTAGCTTGAGGATGTAGAATGTGCAAGTATAAAGAAAGAAAGAAATATTTCTTTCAAACAGGACCTTGATCCCAGGTGGGCTTAATCTCAACTGGGAAACAGGTAAAGTCCTGAGAAGTAACGTCAACCATCGTGATATTGACCATATTACCCATTGAGTTTTCATTGGTCTAGAAAAAGAGTCAAGTCTCACATGTCCACGCCACTGGACACTTCATAAAGGAAAAGATTAAAAGACAAAAACTTTATATTAAATGGTATCAATATGTTCTTGTCTTTAACACACACAAATGCGACGCTGCAGGTTGGCAGTGGATGTGCACGAGCTGCCACTGACTGAAATCAATTTCTTATATTTCTTTTCAGGAACCTTAGGTTTCGATTACCACGACCCTCACTGTGGAGGGAAGCAAGTAATCGTTCATCTCTTTAACTGGAAATGGACAGATATTGCCTTGGAGTGTGAACGATACTTGGGACCAAAAGGATTTTGCGCAGTGCAGGTAGTAGGCCAGTCTTAAAAGAACACAAACTATACCAACAATAGAAACAACAACAGAAACAACAACAAAAACTAATACCACTACTGCTGATGCTGCGTCTGCTGCTACAACAACAACAACAACAATATATGCAAATTAGGCTCGCATTTCAAATTAATGAGCATTGTTAAAATATCAGACGATAATTCAAACCAAATCACGAATTCTATTGGTAATTTCATCCCCTTCAGTCATGTATGTTTTCACCTCCACTGATGTAGACACTATGAACTCTACTTGAAAAAAAGATATCACCTAGATATAACGTTCATACTTCCATTTTTTCTTTAACTTTCAGATTTCTCCCCCAAACGAACATCTCGTTGAACAGCCCAAACGTCCATGGTCAGAAAGATACGCCCCTGTCAGTTACAAACTCACTAGCAGGAGCGGGACAGAGGCGGAGCTGAAAGACATGGTTGCAAGGTGTAAGGTGGCAGGAGTCAGGTCAGCAAGCGCCCGAAAACATAGGAAAGGGGAGAAGGGTTCTCTGATAATAAGGCACTTGATGATTATATATATATATATATTATTGGTGCCCGGCTCTCTAGCGTAGTTAACTAAACCGGACTGCATGGTGACCGGGTGAAGAACTCCCTGTGGTCCGGGTTCACTCCCGGAGGTAGGCAGAAAAGCCACATTTCTCCCAGATTTACGGTACCTATCATGGAATCAAGGCCGAAGGGTGTCGATATCCATAGTACCGGGCCAAATGGTTAACAACTCATGGTTTCTGGATATTTAAAAAAAAAAAAAAAAAAAATATATATATATATATATATATATATATATATATATATATATATATATATATATATATATATATATATATATATATATATATATATATATATATATATAAATTATTGGTCTGTGGTTTAGGCGTTGCGAATCGGACTCGTAATTCTAACGTACCGCGATCAAAACGCACTGCTGGCAGAGTAAATTTTTATCGTGGTATGGGGTGTCGCAGGTTGACCCAGCCTAAATTGGGTGCCAGGTTCAATGTCCTGGGAAAGTAAAGAGGGCCTGCGTAATGCTGACCACATTACCCACTTAGTGCCAATTGGTTTTTACAAAACATGGGTTCTCTTCCCATACATCAGATGCGCCTAAAAGGCGTGAAAAGGGATCTTTACTTACTTATATGAATTATTGATAGATAGGTCTGAGGGGAAGGAAAAGGGGGCGGGGGGAGATTGGGCTGTGTTTTCCCTCAAGATCCGTCACCGCTGCAGGGATGTTTCCTTTATAAAGGAGATCATGCAAGGGAAGATACCGGGATGTGCGTGTATGCGCGCGTGTATGTGTATGTGCATGTATGTGAGCGTGGATGTGTATATGCGTGTATGCGCGCGTGGATGTGTATGTGCGTGTGTGTTTTATCCTATCCTACACTGATAGGGTTAAAATTCAAGAAGACGGATTTGAGTCCCCCAGCCCCTCTCGAGCGTTTGTAGGAAGATGGCTCTTCCATAAGACATTATTCCACCCACCCAAACTGGACTACAGGTTTGTTCCTGTTTTATAGTTCTCCGGTGTATCTGAACTATATGGCTTTAGAGACATTTTTTTTAAAACCCTGGACTGCCAGAATAACTAACAATGATTGCCTGGAAAAAAAAGAGACGAACAAAGTTTTTTGGTCATGTGATGAGAAAAGAAGCAATAAGAAATAACGTGACGACTGAACAGATCAGGGGTAGAAGCGACAGACGTAGACTAAGAGAAATGATGGTGGATGGCTCAAGACAGTGACATGGCGGAATATCTTCAGTGGAGTTGATCCAGAACACCAATGACCGAGACCTGTGGATACGCATGAACGCCTACCCCAGCTGGCGAGGCACGATGATGATGATAAGGCTTTACAGTTGACCTTTGTTTCTGGGATTTCTACCAGTGTGATTCTCATCCTTGAGTGGTAATCTTATACAATATAAATCCGGAGGGGTAAAAAGTTTAAAACAAAAAGAATCAAGCTTGCTCTCCCACACCCCCCCCCCCCCCCCCCTACCCACTTTTCCCCCAACCCCTTCCCTTAAGCCTTAAGCCCTGTGAAGTTCTCTTTAAAAAAAAAAACATTGTCCACACATGTGTTTCTTCTGTTTGGTCCATTGTCGATTCAAGAGCTTTCCGTGTGAGTTCCGGGACCCCATTGTGAGGAAATACAAGAATAGACCCACTGTCTCCCCAACAATCATGCCGCAGGAGTCGACTAATTTGGAGCTTCCTTCAAAGTCGGAACGCATCTGCTCGAGCGGCAAGACACAACCAACTGCACACAAATAACTAAATCGGAAATACACACAAAACTCAGGACCGGCACAAAGCTAAAGTCCAATTGGACGAACAGCCACAATCTCACGGTTCGTGAACAAAAAATAATCCAAAAGCTGTAATTTTACCACTTGTTCTACTTGTCGTCATTTGTAACTGCCATGTTTGACGTTTCTTAACAGAATCTACGCAGACGCCGTCATTAACCATATGTGTGGTGTGGGATTTAGCGGAGTTGGTTCAGCAGGAAGCCATTTTGACGCTGAAAAACGCGACTTCCCGGGAGTTCCCTACAGTGTGACAGATTTTAACATGGGCAGTCGGTGCCCAAATGCTGATGACCAAATTCACAAGTGAGAGATTTTGATTTCATTGTTAGAGACATATGTGCTTAATATTTTCTTCTTCTTCTTCTTCTTCTTCTTCTTCAGCATTCCGAGCCCTTGAGGTTCATTGCTGCAGATATCACCCGCCTCCATTCATCTGTATGGTTGGCCCTCTCTTTCCAGTGCTGGTTGCATATTGGTGACACCAAGTGTTCGCAGGTCTGTCTGGATATTATCTCTCCATTGTCTTCTTGGTCTGCCTCGTGGTCTACGACCTTAAATCTGCCTGGTGTAGACAGTTTTTACTTCTCTGACATTCTTTCGACCTGTCCCAACCATTTAAGACCCACTTTTATTGTGCTTAATGTTTTCACTATGTTTAATTTTTTTTTATAACTTAAGCACAACCACGCCCTCATATGCACTAACTCATGGTTCTGCTGTCTGCGGCAAAACACCAGCTCATAGAGCTTAGCGTGACATACGAGACGCTTATGAAAGAAAATCTTTTGTACAAGCTGGAAAAGTACTGTGAGTTGGTGGCCAGTCTGAAAAGCTATGAGACGTACACAGTGACGTTCATTGCCGTCGAGGTAGGCGCTAGGGGGCTAATCTTCACATCCTCATACAATATACCAAAGCATCAGGGCTTGCGAAGCAAAGAGCATAAACAGGTGATAAAACAACCAGAAGAAGCAGCAACAAAATCTTCGAGCTGGCTGTGGACACAACGGAACGTCGTGGGGGATGGACGTCGCTAGACTGGTCCGAGCCCCTAGCGGAAAAGAACTTTTAAATCCCTAAAAGCCAAAGTGCCCGATTAAGTCTGCCAGTGTCTTTCTGCCAATTGCCAAAGTCTAACGTCTGCCCTATGAACCAGCCGTAAACTTTTTTGTCACTCTGGTCGTTAAGGTAGTTGGTCAATTTGCTACCGCAGCGACAATAAATATCACCAAACCCCCAATATCTAGTTGCAAAGCTACCATTTCTCTTGTCCGAACGTCCTGGTGTCATGGAGCAGGTCGGCCCACACTTTGAAATTGTCTAGTAGGACGACTCCTGCTGGGCCTGCTCCCGCCGTGGAGTTCTTCTTCTTCTTATACTGTACTGCACTGTGCTATGGCATGTTATGCTATGTTATAATATTCAATAATATCTTGCCAGCTATGACAACCTTGACGAAGTCAGAAACTGCAGCCTCGGCGGCCTGACCGACCTCAACCAGAGAGTTGAGTGGGTACGACAGAAGATCGCCGATTACCTGAACAGTCTGATAGACATAGGAGTGGCAGGGTTCCGAATTGACGCTGCCAAGCACATTTGGCCTGAGGACTTATCCAATATCTTCTCCAGGGTAGGTACGCTTGGCCTGTCTGCATAGATGCCATAACTTGGGGTTTGGGCTCCTCTATGACCCGCAACAGCCCTCTCCCACGGTCCTTCATTCATGTTGTATAGAAGCTATGAGTTATGAGTAGATTATCTTCACAGCACTCCAGACACATTCATAGACGTCCAGATACCCCTCTCAACATATTCATCAGCGTCGCGCGGTTAATAGTGCCAGTCCTATGTTGGTTAACAATACTTCGTGTGCGTCCGGTGTGCTTCTTATGCTTGGGCTGTGCCGATCTTTACTCCTAATTCTCGTATTCTTAGCAGTGATGTGGACACGTTGTTTCCAAAATCCCCAGAACGTCCTATCTCTCTAAGGGCAATGACAAAGTCTGCGTGATCCATGGGCCAGCCATCTTCATTTAATGCAGCACCTGCCAATCTATCAGCTCTTTCATTACCAGCAGCGCCTGCATGCCCTGAGACGAATATGAAGGTAACTGCACACACAGGAGAGTTTTGCAATGACTGATACCACTGTCTGCATAACCAGCCTGCCTCGACCCGCCTGATCATGCTCAAAGAATCTCTCAGCACACACACACGGGAATAGTCCTGTGATTCTAGCCACATGAAAGCTTGTGTCACCGCCATCACCTTCATCGTCATGCTGCTAGTAGTCATTGAGAATGCAACACTGGCTTCTTGATCTCTTTTGCCTGAAAAGCGAGCTGTAAATGCCCGTGCACTCTTTTGTCCACGTATAACGGACCCGTCTGTGAAGATCACATCTGTCTCATCTGACTTGTCACTGATAAGGGCGCATACCTCGGCATTGAAAGCAGCTGGATTCTGCTCCCGACAACTCCTACCGAGCGTCACAACACAGGAGAATGTGAGATTCTGCTCTATAGACGCTGGTATCCATTCCTCACCTGGATGGATATCTGTAAGGCTGCAAACGTGCATGATGTCATTCTCTGCCCTACTCAGCCATGATTTGCCCCCTTAAAGCCTATTGCCCTTTTTCTTGAAGAGCATGTAGTGTAAAGGGTGTTTTAGATCTGAACTTATCTTTAGGTATACGCGAGCCCTCCAGATCTTGATCCTGTAGTTCATGGTAGGGAAGTCAAGAAGGTACCTCATTGCTACACAAGAGATGTCTCCAGTACACCCCAGAATAATGCGCATTGCTTCGTTGTGCACCTTCTCAAGTCTTTAAATCTGAGTATGGCTGACAGAAAGGATGGCTAGAGCATAAAAGATGGGAGAAAGTACAAGTCCCTGGAACAGAAGCAGACTCTGTTCACTTTCTGTTACTTGATTAATTCAGTGTTAGCGGCGGCCAGGACGCCTTATTGCTGACAGGCCTTTGCGTGCTTTTGTTATAACATGTTCTTTGAAGGACTCGCTATAGAAGTATAGGAGTACTCGGTTTGAGTATTTGTTCATATATTTCGTCATGTTATTTGAAATGTATTATTATGTTTATTTGCCATTGAGTAGTGTGTGTGTGTCTGCGTGTGTGTGTACGTGTGTGTCTGTGTGTCTGTTTGTGTGTGTGTGTGTCTAAATATCATCATCATCAAGTGCCTTGCCATACGGCGTATGCGTTCATGCATCTCCACAGATCTCGGTCTTTGGTGTTCTGGAGCAATTCCACTGATCATATTATTCCATGCCACTGTCTTAAGCCATCCACTATCATTTCTCTTGGTCTGCCTCCGCCTCCTCTACCGGTGATCTTCCAGTCTTCACGATATTTTCCAGTGCTCCATTTCTCATCACATGATCAAAGAACATTGTTTGTCTCCCTCTCATTGTTGTATATAATGTTCTACTTTCATTAGCCATTTCCAGGCAATCATTGTTGGTTATTCTAACAGTCCAAGGTATTGACAACATTCTTCTCAAGAAGCACATTTCAGTTGCCTCCAAACTCTTCTTAATTTGTTTGCTCACATTCCAAGATTCACTGCCATACAACAGAAGCGGCTCGTTATAACATTTCGGTACTCGTTTTCTGATTTTTAATGAGAGTGATTTATTACATAAGACACTTTCGTCTTCTGAAATGCTGCCTTTGACTGACCAATTCTGCTCTTCTGCTGTCTAAGTATGTATATAGATAATGCACATATTATTATTATATAAAAGTAAAGGTCCCTTTATATGCCATTGGCGTACTGGGCATAGGAGGTTAAACTTATATTTTAATAGACCATTGTGATTGGTGATCCGTAAAAAAGGGGGAGAAAAAGGGGGGGGGGGGGGAGGTCCTAAGTGGTTCCCCCAACCTTGCATAGATGTTGTCCTTTTAAATAATCTACACATTTTAAAATAAACTGCGACGTATTACTATTAATTTTGTTTGTTGTTGCTACTGAGCATATAATAAGGATATTGATTATTATCTACTTTTGCGAACTTAAACAAGGTTTAAGCTCCTTGAGCCTTCCTCGCGCATGGCTAAAAAGCCCTAACAGATTTCTTGGTGGCGGCACACCCATGTAGACTTTACAAACCATCCGTCTTTACGATTATCTATTCCCAAAGCTGCATTCTGTTGATGGAGGAACTCCGTTTGTTTACAACGAAGTGGTGCCTCAAGGAGCCGTTAAACTAGAAGAGTACTTCCCCCTTGGTTATGTCACTGGTAAGTAAAGAAACAGGCTAGCGCAGTGGTTCTCAATCTTCCTATTGCCGCGACCCTTTAATACAGTTCCTCGTGTTGTGGCGACCTCCAGCCATACCATTACTATCGTCGCTGCTTCATAACTTCGTTCGACCCAAAAAGGGTTGTGGCCCATAGTTTGAGAAGCGCTGGCCTTGCGGTTTCCACACTTGTGTCTATTTGTGCCACTTTGCTGTATTGTACTTTGGTTGACCATATTTGCTGTCGTTTTTTTTTAAATTTCCCCTTGTTAAACGTTTGTGTCTTCGTTTGTGTTCTGTTACTTCTGGACTTATACACATTAAGTAAAAACATATTTTATCAACATGCATTTTGTAGACTTTTTTTTTTTTTTTTTTGCAGACAGCTTTTATAAACAACATTTTTAGACATGCATGCTTTAGACACATCAGCAGGGGATGGGAAGTGTGGTAAAAAATCACATCACCCGCTTTACTTGACAGAATATTTTAATATTTTTTTTAGGTACCTCTTTTAGGCTAGGTTAACATGGGAGTCCTGGTCGAATATTTAAACAATAGATTTGAAAAGGTTTACAGATGAGAGGGTCAAAACCGTTGCACACGATATGGCTATTCTCCCGCTAAATGCTTGCTGAGCGTTATAAAAAACGCGAACTCTAAATACAATTGCGACTGGGCGGCAAAAGCCAGTCTATCTGCCTGCTCATTACCACGCACACCTGATTATCCCCGGCAACAGTTCCACGATATGCTTCTCCTCCGAGTCTTGTCATGTGATGCAAGTCACTCCAAGCACAAGAAATCAGTCTTTTTTTTATTTTTTTTTATTTGCATGCTCTGGAAGCCACTGATATCCTACATGATCTGAAGAATACTCTTAAAACAGCATCATGTCCCGAAAGCTGATTTATTTTGGCCATGTTAAACATCATTTTTAAGCAGAAAATGGAGGGTATAGTTTCCGAAAAAAGATGCAGAGGTAGACCTTCTCTAAAATAAATACAACACGTTGAAGACGCGTGAGCTATGAAAGCACGTAGAGCTGGAAAGCAAGACAAAGACATACTTTTTTTCAGTTATGCTGTGACCGGAAGCAACGTTCTGCAAAGAACCAAATGATCGATCATGTCAGGATATAATACTCTCTTATATGTGTACATGGTGCATCTGTTACAACGCAGAAACAGACTAGTCATTCGAATTAAAGAGATGTTGAAAAAAGAAGTTACTGCATTTGTCATATTTGTTTCCCCAGGTTAACACTGTCGAGTCATAGTATATGTTGTGTTACTATGGGGAGGGAGGAGAGAGAGAGAGAGAGAGAGAGAGAGAGAGAGAGAGAGAGAGAGAGAGAAAGAGAGAGAGAGGGGAGGGTGGAGGTTTATGTAACAACTGCTTCTTACTGAAAGAGTTAACGAAAAATGTTCTTGACTTTTCTGTGTAAGAATTCAGATATGGCGACTCTGTCCGAGCAGCTGTCAACAACTTTAACGAGCTGAGGGGTGTAGTGCACTCCGGTATGTTGACTACAGAAAACGCTCTGGTGTTTGTTGACAACCACGACACACAGAGAACTGGACAACTCAACTTCAAGGTAATATATAATAAGTCGGGTAGGCAGAACTTATACCTCCCCTTGTGAGTTCTAGTGACCCACATTTAGGGGGAGGGGGGGATGAATGAATGAATGACCCAAGAACTGACATTGATGTACTCAAGACGTTTCCACAGATGCTTTGCCACCGCCATCTTTAGTTGCCATCGAAGAATCGACATGCTAATAATGCCAGTTGCAACCTGATTAAAAGTCCGCCTCTGTTTCTCCTTCAGTGTTGAATATCTTCCACAACCTCTACTCACCGCAAAACGTTAAAGGAAAAAAAGACACACACTACTTCTTAACAAACATGACGTAAAAGGCGACTAATTAGGTATTGGCTGACATCAGATGCGTTAAATCGGAAGTCACTGATATCGCAGTCTACACGTACGCCATAACAGAACTTGCCAAGTGCTGTTTTCACAGCGAACACAGAACTTCTATCAAGAAAAATGCTATTGGAGAAAATGGGTGTTTGGAAATGAAGAGGTAGACAAACTGGCTGGCTCTGCGCTTCTTGGGTGGTGAATTGGTGCTTGAAACTTTTACAGTATGAGAAATTAAAAAGACTTCAAAGTCACCCACTGCATTTTAAATTTCAAGAGAGAACAAAAAACAGACTGAAGCGTCAGAGCCCCAACCACCTTGCTAGAGAACTGTACAGACAGCAGCAAGATCTGCTTGAAAGAGATGTTGCACTGTGCGAAAAACTTAGGCCAGAACCATGGACAAGCAAGCCAGAGAAAGCAAATGTAGTCCTAAAGGTACCAGGAATCACTTCAAAAGATGCCCAGACGAAGACACAACAGAGAACCCTGGCTCTTGCTATGCTTGATGAGAAGTATCCAAACACCACTTGGACTCAGGTTTTCACCGACGGCTCTGCTACAGATGCAGTCAGAAAGGGGGGTTGTGGAATTTACATTAAACCCCCTAGCAGTAGAGCAGAAACTCTCTCTCTACCAGCAGGTGACATCTGCACTAACTTCAGAGCTGAGGCAACTGCTCTCCTCTCTGCAGTCCAACATCTCATCACTCAAGAACACAGAGGGCACCAAATTGTTATACTTAGCGACTCATTGTCTGTTCTCCAAGCACTATCCAGCAAAAAACAAGACAAAATAATTGCTGATCTAAGGACCAACATTGGCTTACTCTCCAAGGAAGCAGAACTGGTCTTGCAGTGGATACCAGCCCACTGTGGTATTCAAGGAAATGAGAGAGCAGATGAGTTGGCAAAAGCTGGGAGTAATCTTCCACAACCTCATCCACCACACAGCTACAAGGAAACCAAAACAGCGCTAAAGCAGTCTTTCAAGCGGGAGTGGAGAAGGCAGAATGGAGATTACAGACCAGAGAGTGACAGCATAAACAAACTCAACAGGAAAGAACAAACATCAATTCTTAGACTTCGGACTGGACACTGTGGTCTTAGAGCACACTTGTACAGGATAGGCATACAAGAATCTGCTGCCTGTGATTGTGGAGCAGAAAGACAAACCCCTGAACACATACTGCTGTACTGCCCTTACCTCTCCCAGCAAAGACTGTGGATCTGGCCCAAAGGAGCCACATTGCAAGAGAAGCTATGGGGGACCGGTGGCGACCTTAAACGCACAATCCTATTTGTGACCCAGACGGGACTCAATGTTTAGCATGACTGATATCGAACGCAGAAGAAGAAGAAGAAGGTGCTTGAAACAAACCCAGACGTAGTAAAGGTATTTTGAGAATATGTGAACAAATTTTAAAAATGAGCAAGTCGTAACTGTCTAGAGAGAATGATGCAAATTGTAGTTAGTAGACGATCTAGTCGACATTCAGTGCTCATACAGAAGGCACAAAGGGCAAATGATCAGACGAAAACTGACACCATTAGTTTAGGAACAGCTTTGGCTGCTGAAGATGGCAACAGCTGCTGTGGACATGCATTGAGTAATCTAATATCAGTTCATAGCTCTTACGGAAATCTTTTGAGTAATGTAATATCAGTTAATAACTGTTAACTGTTATTATACTTTTGTATACTATCTTATTTGAATTTATCATCATCATCAAGTGCCTTGTCGACTGGAGTGGGCGATCATGCCTCTCCATAATCTGCGATCTCCTGCAGCATGTATCAGTTCGTGTGCCGACACACCTGCATGCCATGCAACAAGACTGTCAAGCATCTTCTCTCGTTGACTTCCTCTATTTCTCTTACCACAGATCTTTCCAGTGGTCACAACATGTTCTATTTTTCCTCTTCTCCTAACATGGCCGAAAAATGATGACTGTCTCCTTCTGATGTCTGTGATAAGTTGTCTTCGGGCTCCCGCCTCTTTCGAAACCTCTTGGTTGCTCTTTTTGGCTGTCCAAGGTATTCTAAGCATTCTTCTGTAAAACCACATCTCAGAGGCCTCCAGAAACTGTTTGGCCTGCCTACCGATTGTCCAGGATTCACAGATTATGTTAAAACTGGATGTATGTAGCAAGCAAGAATTCTTTTTCTAACTCTCAATGACAAGAATATATTGCACAGGAATTTTTCATTTTATAAAATGCAGTTTTTGCCTGTCCTATTCTGTTTCTTATCACAGTTATGCATCTTCCATCTGATGTTATCAATGTGTCCAGATACTTAAATTTCTGTAC
This sequence comes from Candidula unifasciata, assembly GCA_905116865.2. Taxonomy (NCBI): domain Eukaryota; kingdom Metazoa; phylum Mollusca; class Gastropoda; order Stylommatophora; family Geomitridae; genus Candidula; species Candidula unifasciata. Next base: position 1,522,816 of record CAJHNH020001779.1, on the reverse strand, counting down.
TTGTCCTAAAATAACACCATCAACTTTTATTACACACTTAGGAATAATTCGTTTCTTTCATACCACCATTACTTCTCTCTTCCCATTATTCAAAGTGAGACCCATTCTTCCACTTTCTAACACCACAATGTCTATCATTTCCTGTAATTCTTTCTGACTTGTTGCTATCAAGACTGTGTCATCAGCATAACGTAAATTGTTTATATTGTGCCCACCAACCACAATTCCGGGCATACCAATTAAAGCTCTCATTATATATTCACTGTATATTGAAAACAAATCAGGTGACAGTACACATCCTTGTCGTACGCCCCTCTTTATGCTTTGAAATGTACCTAAACAGTTGTTTATTCTTATAGCTGCTGTTTGCTGCCAATACATATTCTTTGTTATTTGTAGATCTTTCTCATCAATGTTTAATTTTTCTAACAGTTTTATTACTTCTTCATGCTTCACACAGTCAAATGCTTTTGTATAGTCTATGAAGCATATGTACAAATCAGTCTTTACTTCTATAGCTCTTTCTGACAATGTCCTTAGGATGTATATGGCATTGTTTGTATATTTTCCTTCTACCAATCCACATTGTTCATTACTGGTTTCTGGTTTAATTTTGTTTCTTATTCTTCTCATAATTATTCTCAGTAAAATCTTAGTCATGTGACTCATAAGACTTATTGTGCGATGGTCTTCACATTTTATAGTGCCTGGTTTCTTAGGCAGAGCTATAAATATGGATTTTAAAAGGTCATTTGGAATATACCCACTATTATAAATATCATTAAAAAGTTTAGTTAATATTTCAATTCCAAAATCTCCCAGTGCTTCGATTTCTTCCGGTGAGGTTTGTCTGGTCCGTGTGCTTTTTCTTTCTTCATATGATGTATTGCATCCTCAACTTCTGCAGTCATTATTGGTGGACCATCATTGTTGGTCTGCAGTTCTACATCTGGTCTATTATCATCATACAATTCCCCTATATACTCAGTCCATCTGTTAATTATGTTACTATGTCCCATTAATAAGTCACCATCTTTTGATTTCAAACATCCACTGCTGTTACGTGTCATCTTTACTGTTAACATATTTATCCTTTGATACATGGAATGTGAGTCTTTTCTGTTGTTTGCCCCAATCTCTGTACACATTTGATTCAGCCAGGCTTCTTTAGCCACTTTGCATTTGTTCACTATTTCTTTTTGCATTCTAGAGTATTCTTCTTTATAATTCTTTTTCTTCCTTATTTCATCCATCAACTGCAGAATTTCGGTCGACATTCATTTCTTTTTTGCAACTCTATTGGATGGTGGGATTGTCTCTTTAGATGTCTGCTAAATTGACTCACGCAACATATCCCACTGTTCATCAATAGTCTGTATAATTTCGATTGCATTATACCGGTTTTGTACAGTAACATTATACTGGTCCTTAATTTCTTTATCCGTTCTAAGAATTCCTAAATTTATCTTGATGTTCTGTGGAGTTTTTCTAATGTTCTTTAGTTTTATTCTAATTTTTCCTACAACTGGAACATGGTCACTAAAGCAGTCTGCTCCTGGTCTAGTTTTTGCTCCAACTAAGCTGCTCCTAAATCTTCTTGAAATCAAAATATAATCAATCTGATTGCGGACATTATCACCAGGACTTTTCCAAGTCCACAATCTTCGAGGATGTTGTTTAAACCAGGTGTTACCTATTATCATGCTGCGTGACTCAGTCCATGCTATTAATCTGTCAACTCTCACATTCTTTTCTGCTAGGCCATAAGTAAAGTAAAGTTCCCTTTTCACGCCTTTCGGTACATAGGGCATATGGGCAGAGCGTCCCATATTTTTACAGACCATCAGCACACTGTGGGTAATGTGGTCAGCATTACGCCAGCTGTCTTTACTTTCCCAGGACAGCCCATCCTGGTACCCATTTTAGGCTGGGTCGACCTGCGACGTCCCATACCACGACAAAAATCCACGCAGCCTGCAGTGGGTTTCGATCGCGGTATGCTGGCTTAAGAGTCTGACTCGCAACGCCTTAGCCACGGACGCCGCTAACAAACGTCGTAATGATTTTTCAGCACCTAAGAAAAATGTGAGCTTGGCAGTGCGAGCAACCTTGTCTATGCCGTGACCAGGATTCGAACCTGGGTTGTCGCGGCCACAACGCGAAGTACTAACCACTATACGATCACGGCCAGGACGCCCACACTAGGCCATAGCCACCCGTTATTCCGTAAACTTTTTCACTTCCTACTTTAGCGTTGAAATCTCTATGTACCATTGTTACTTCACAATTTTTGCATTGATCAACAGCCATGTCTAACTCGTCATAAAATGCTTTTTTGAATTAGGAGTGTTATTATGGCACAGCGTACAACCATTTTTACTTAATTACTGCGTTTACCTACTATATATATATATATATATATATATATATATATATATATATATATATATATACATACATACACACACACATAAATTTCCATGTTTTTGACGCAGAGCCCAGCAGAATACAAAAGAGCCCAAGCGTTTACCCAAGCCTTTAACTACGGGTTTACAAGTGTAATGAGCAGCTACCAGTTCACAGAGCAGTCAGACCCACCACCACACGATGGCGACGTTATCAAGGATGTCATCATCAACGCTGATGGATCTTGTGGCAATGGATGGGTCTGTGAGCACAGGTAGGGTCCTTATAATCAGGGGCACTTACTACCCCTGTAAGTGGAGGGATCCCGTTTTGGGAAAAAAGATTAAAGATTCCACCTGCTCCTTAATGAGCATGTCATCGTAAAGGCGTTTAATTAAAGTTTTATGAAAATAAGATGTGCTGAGCCGAACCAGCAGGTATCGCGGTCTAGCTATACACAACAACTCAATGTCCCAATGTGATGCATCCTCTATTGCTCAGTTTTGTTTCACAGAATTACTAACCGATTCATGAGAGTGTTGAACAGAGCACAAGTTCCGTAGCTCCAGTGACAAGGAATCTGTACCCCAAAAAATTGAGCTTCTAAACCAAACGATAGAGTCAGTAAGTGAATACGCTACCTTTAGATTGGGAGGCTAATGGTAAGCCATAGACATTCTGATCTAGAAGAGATGCACATACATTCACGGACTGCTTACTTATTCTTCTTTTTATTGTGGTCTTTCAGGTGGAAGCCAATCGGCAACATGGCTAGATTCAGAAATGACGTGGTCAACACTGGACTATTGAACTGGAACGTGCAGGGTGACATCATCTCATTCAGCAGAGGCAACGTCGGCTTCTTTGCCATGGGCAAGACAACTTTCAACATCAATGTCAATACAGGTATGCGTTTTCGCCTTGAGTCATCAGTGGCTATTTAAAATTATTGAAATTACCAGCATTGTCAATTTGATTTACTGTGTGTGTGTGTGTGGGGGGGGGGGGGGGGGGCTCCGGCGATCTTATGTTAATTTAGGTACTCTTTGTGCATGACCTGGCACAAAAGGAGCATTTTCTCATGACCTTAGGTGTACTGGATGTATGGTGTTGTATATTTATTGCAAAGACCAGTAGGCCCCCGGGTGATGATATGATTAATATCATGTGTCTGACCCACCCTAATGGTAAATTAACATTTCTATGGTAAAATTTTTTGGTTATATATTTGTCTGTTGGCCTCTTTAGAGACCCTCTAAGCTGTTGTCGAGGCCACTACACCCCACATTTATCTTCTTTAGCATACACTCTTGAGTCACAGAGATTCATTATACGTATATATTATCAAAAAACTGTGTGAACATTTTGTGTGATTTTTTGGTTTAACAGTTAAAGAAAAAAAATGGAGCGACCTGCTGAAAGGAAGTTGGAACAGCGACTAATGATTGGCACACACACACACATGCACGCACACACACACACACACTCACGCACGCGCACACAGACACACACACACAGACACACATACACACACATACTTATGCCATTTAGCCTCCTCCCCATCTGAGCTCCCATTTTCCTCCAACATCCCCTCCCACTTTTCCATGCTTTCTTTGTGCTGGTGCCACTAAACAAATTTTTTTTTCTTGAGGACTGAAAATGTCGCTATTGGCGTTTACAAGGAGTCAGACATAATGAACGCAAAATACAGTGGACAGCACCAGACAATGATGTTATCAAACATCAGATAATCAAATGAGTCTGACGTCTGATCATAGTCAATCATAACCAACTTTAGTGAGAAATTACCACATTAGAACATCGGAATACAGGGTAAGAGGATGATCTAAAAAAAAAAAAAAAAAAAAAAAAGAACTGTAATGAGTCAAAGAAACCTTAAACAAGCTAATTTTGGCATAAGCTATTAGCTACTCATAATAGTCAGAAAAACATCTTGTGCAATATATCCTTGTCATTGAGAGTTGAGAGAAAAAGAATTCTTGCTTGCTACATACATCCAGTTTTAACATATGGATGTGAATCCTGGACAATCGGTAGGCAGGCCAAACAATTTTTAGAGGCCTCAGAGATGTGGTTTTACAGAAGAATGCTTAGAATACCTTGGACAGCCAAAAAGAGCAACCAAGAGGTTTTGATTGAGGCAGGAGACCGAAGACAACTTATCACTGACATCAGAGGGAGACAGTCATCATTTTTCGGCCATGTTATGAGAAGAGGGAAAATAGAACATGCTGTGACCACTGGAAAGATCTGTGGAAGGAGGGATAGAGGAAGACAACGAGAGAAGATGCTTGACAGTCTTGTTGCATGGCATGGAGGCGTGTCGGCACACGAACTGATACATGCTGCAGGAGATCGCGGATTATGGAGAGGCATGATCGTCCACGCCAGTCGGCAAGGCACCTGATGATGATGATGATGAATAGTCAGAAACTACGCTTGCCTCCTCTTTGTGAAGCTTGACAGAAAATGCAGTAGGAAATAAGTTTATGTGAAAAGATATACACATTTATGGCATTTGACAAGGAATATATTAATAATGATATATATCCAGTTGCATTTTCCATTGCTAGGTCTCCCGCAAGGGGATTACTGTGATCTCATCAGCGACTGTGCTATGAAAATCCAAGTCGATGGCAGTGGTAGAGCACAGGTCAGGCCGCACGACGCAGGCGAGCCGTTTGTGGCTTTCACAACAAGTAGGTACAACAAACTGCACTATCTTGTTTCTTTCCTGTCTTTCTGGATGTTATCCTTTCACTTTCCTGTTTTTTTTTTTCTTCTTAATTTTCTTGTTAAATAATATGCTTTCACTTTTTAGTTTGGGTATTCTTTCTATAAAATATTTTCTAATTTCCCTTTTCATTCTTTATGTATCCTTCCTCTTTTATTATGTTTTATTTTGTTGTTACTTTGGTTTCTTTTTGTATACTACCCTTCTGCAAATAAAATAAAATCTTTTCTGTATAATGTTTCTCCAGTTTCTCGTTTCTCCTTCTTTCTATATTTTATCCTTGCTGTCTTTCTGTGTTTTATATTTTCCTATATATTCATCATCCATGTTCTTGTTTTTTTATCACTTGTTTATCTATCATTTTAAATGTTATTTTGTCACGTGCGGGTAAGGGAATGCACCCCACGCTAGGTAGGTGTCTATGGGATTTGTTAATATAAGCATCTATAAATGTCTGTCCTCCACCCATACACTGGGTTCCCTTTATCCACCAAATATGCCACCCACTTCCCTTGGCACGGCACAGGCTGATAGTGATTATAACTGGAGTTAACGAATGCCAAACCTAACAAGCAGCGGCTTACGTGGCTTAGTTGAGCTCGATTCGTAATTCCAACATACCTGATCGAAACCCACTTCTGGCTGCGTGGATTTTTATCGTGATATGGGGCGTCGTAGATCGACCCAGCCTAAAATGGGTACCAGGATGGCCGTCCTGGGGAAATAGAGACAGCCGGCGTAATGCTGACCACATTACCCACCTGGTGCCGATGGTCTGAAAAAATCTAGACGCTCTTCTCACAAACCCGATGCGCCTTGAGGCGTATAAAGGCATCTTTACTTTACTAAACCTAACAAGAGCACCTCTATAATCAAGGCACACGTAACACATTACATACCATGTTCACGAGTACTGTTACAAACTACAGCACGCTGTCCTTCTGTAACACAATACAACACGCCGTGTATTATCTTATAGCGCGATCAGTCGCTTTTTATGCCCCTTTTTTTTTTCCTTCTGTTTTTCTCATACTATTTTCCGTTCAAAAGTCGTGCTGTTCAAACTTTAGCACAGATATCCCGAAAACATGTTGTAGAGATAACACGAATTTTCACCTGTGGTCTTGGTTTTCCCATGTCCTTATGATTTTACAATTTACAATTAAACATGCGCTGCCATTTTTTCTTACTTGGGTGAATTTCTTTGATCTTTGTCCAAAAATAACTTGTGTATCCCTTAAAAAAACACACCTAAAAATACAGTAATTGACAAATAATCGTATACTTTTTATGAGCCAACCAACAAGCATTATGGCAGTACATATATATATATATATATATATATATATATATATATATATATATATATATATATATATATATATATATTTATAGCGGAAGGCTTTGCCGTATGGGCTCTGTGATTCTAATTATTTTGTCAGACGGTAGCTAAATAGGTAATTTTACGCCACAAGGGCATTTCACAAGCGATAAACACCTGGTGACACAAAGTGCCACCATGCGGATGAGGATCACTCGTGGAGAGGTCCCAAAAACCCTTTTCAGCCCTTAGGCCATACCTAATGCTTGACCATATCTATGCCCGGGCCATAATCAGGGCCCCCGGCAGAAGCCAGGGTGGGACTTCGAAATAACAAAAAAAAAACTGCATTCTACTAGTGTATGACCTGATTGTTGTTTTAAGACGGCGAAACACGACAGCCTGTGCTTAACAGTAAGAAATATCATGTTGGTGATGAGGATGACACATATGCCTGTAATTTTATTTATTTCTGATGTAGCCAGTAAGAATGGAGGTGACCGCAGCGCGCCGACATTGATCTTTAAGAGAACTGTGATACTGATTGAGGACAAGAGTGGCGCAGGCGCTGATCTGTTCATCAGAGGAGGAATCGGGCACAGCCATCGACCAGGTGAGCTACTGTAAGTAGGGGTCTCTTTTTAGGCCATTTTCGCATCAGAACATGAAGCTAGACTTACATATTTACAGATAAATGGATACTTGAAGCTTTTCCACGCGTTTTCAAAGGGTTCCGGAATCCTTAGGTTATATATTATAATTTTTTTTCCCCCATGCGAATTTGAACGAAAGACCATCGGATCGGCAGGCGAGTGGGTGTCATTACTTTCAGATTTTCGTTGTTCTATTTTGTTTTCGGAAGCCGCCGTGGTGTAGCGGTTAGACATTCGCCTGCAGATCAGAAGGTGGCGGGTTCGGGTCCTTACATGGGTAACAGGTACAGTTCTTAGAAGTAAAGGCAGCCGGAGTGATCTTGACCACATCACAGACAGAGTGCCGACTGCTCTATAAAATATAGGTCGTGCCCTATGTGTACAATACCCCTGTAGGTGTGGAAGAGGGTCCTTTACTTTCTTTATTATTCTGTATTTTACTGAGGTTATGTCCCCTGTCTGATGTTATCTGTTAACTAGGAACTTTTGTTTAGTGATTCTGTCCTTAATTAACATTACACATGCAAGCATACCTACCCCCCCCCCCCCACCCCCCCCCCAAACTTCGATGAGGTACAAGGTGGAAGAGAAGAAGAAGATGTACTTATGTACATGAATACACAAACACATATACATACCCATGCGTGTGCGTAGACACACAAACACATATACATAACCATGCGTGTGCGTAGACACACAAACACATATACATACCCATGTGTGTGCGTAGACACACAAACACATATACATACCCATGCGTGTGCGTAGACACACAAACACATATACATACCCATGCGTGTGCGTAGACACACAAACACATATACATACCCATGCGTGTGCGTAGACACACAAACACATATACATACCCATGCGTGTGCGTAGACACACAAACACATATACATACCCATGCGTGTGCGTAGACACACAAACACATATACATACTTGTGCGTAGACACACAAACACACACAGACACAAACCGGAAAAAAAAAATAAATAGGGAATAACGGAATGTAAAAGACATCCCCTTAAAGAAAATGAATACAGGGATGAATGCTGTCAGGAGGACAGGGAGGAAGCAGCAAGAGCAATTTAGCAGGAATGTGTTACATTTTGTTAAAAATACATTTCGACAGACACACAAACAGACACACAAATTCACACACACACACTGAAACATTAGGATACACATAGATGGCAATACACGAACTCTGTGACAAATTATTTGTGTGCGCTTTTCAGACTGTACTACAGATGCGGTGACAAGTTCCTGCAGTATTCCCATTCGTCACCGGACACCCGGAACCTCCTCTTATTATAACAAGGTTGGTGGCCAGCAAATTAAGTAACGTCCAGTTTATCCGTCCCCTGGCGCAGCGGGTATATGGCGCTTGGCACACTTGTGTAAACCAGTCGTCACTCGACACTAAATTTCGTCACCTTCTATGTCATTTCGTTGTATCCAAGTTTAGCTCTGTCAAATTAGGATGAATGCTAACTGGCATTAACAGAAGAAGAAGAAGAGGAGGAGGAGGAGAAGGAGAGGGAGGAAGAAGAAGAAGGAAAAGAAGAAAGAAGAAGAGGAAGAAGAAGAAGAAGAAGAAGACGACGTTTATGATAATGATAATGATGACGATTCAGATGATGAATGCTAACTGGCATTAACAGAAGAAGAAAAAGAGGAGGAGGAAGAAGAAGAAGAAGGAACAGGAGAAAGAAGAAGACGTTTATGATAATGATAATGATGACGATTTATATGATGATAATGATGATGATAAAAATGAATCACATCATGTTTCCATTAGTATTCAGAAATTGCTTAACAGACGTAAATACAAACATACCGACTGCCATACCGGTCAGTGCCGAAACATTTCTATTCTTTTCCAGGTCAACACGTGGTCCAAGGGAGACAATTTTCTAGACTGGTATGGTCCAGAGGCTGCCCAGGAAGAGTTCCAGACGACCAAAGCCGATGGAACACCCGCGTACAGATCTACAAATATCCCCGGACAACCTGGCTATTTCTCCCTCAACACGTGAGATCAAATTCGTATTGTGTTCTTAGTAGCTGAGTGTCATTTAGCAGAAGCATAAATTATTTCTTGGTTTTATTCAGTTTTAACCAGAGAGCTTCCTACGAATCTTTTCTCTGAGTTGTCTTTACCTGAATAGGACTGCTTGTCTTATCTGGCTGGTGTAAAGAATATCCAAATTCGCCCTTTTTAGAACGAAATTTTTTGTCATTTGAAGCCCTACTCTGGCTTTTGCCAGGGGCCGCAATATAGGCAGGTCATACATATGGCCAAATGTCTGAACGCGGTTTCTGGGACCTCTCCACGGCGATCCTCATCCGCATGGTGGCACTTTGTGTCATCGGGTGTTTATCGCTTGTGTGATGTCCTGGTGGGGTAGAAAGTCAGTCAATCAGTCTTAACGGATGCCCCATTCATAACTGCTTTGGAGCTTTATTGGATATCTGGATCCGCCTTGTTGGTCTGAGGTCCAGACTGGGATTTTTTTTACATTTCAGGATGGTATGGTAAGCTTTAGGTAGAAGCCTGGAGGGGACAAATCGATCTCCAAGTCATGCTACATCCTTCCAACCTCCCAATACTGAATTTGGTTCGAAACCATGTTTAACCAGCTGTTGGCAACCGATGTCACCACCAGGCTCCATTCATTTTTGTATTCTGGTTCACTAGCGCCATTTTCGTGGCTGCAATCATGAAATTTGCGCCAGCTCTCTGGCTTAATTTCCCTGTCCTCACAGGCAGAGCGCTCCTTCCTGTCTTATCTCCATGTGTTCCTTTTGTCCTTATCTTCCTAATTTTCCCTCTGGGTCATCCTCCGTCCAATTCAGTTTCCTTATGTCCTCTATTTTGTAAGTCTCACAGTGGACTGCATGTTGCTTTATAACTGAGGGAGAGGGGGGAAGAGGGAGAGGAAAAAAAAAGGGGTGGGGGTGGGGGGTAGTACGCTTTCAGTGATTTGCTTTTGTTTGATTATCGTCCTTAAGATGTTAAGCTTATGGGAGACAATTCTGAAGATGAACAGTTTATAATATTTACATCTCTAAGGCATATTCAATCATAGTAGTTTAACTTACCCACACAGGTCTGCAGATTGCACCAGGCTAATGTAACCGTTACATGTGCCCCAGCTGTCATTTATGTGGTGGTTCAACTAGTTATCTAGAATTTGTACTCTTGGCTTGCCATCCAGAGTGAGATTTTGTAATTTCATGTCTCCGTGTGGTTCAGGGGTGCCATTGTGGGGGGGGGGGGGGGAAACAAGAATAGTTTCACTGCCTCCTCAACAAACATGTAGTGGGAGTCGACTAATTGGGGACTTGCTTCGAAGTCGGAGTGCGTCTGCCCGAACGGCTAGCAACAACACATTGCACACAAATAAGCCAGTAAAACGGATGTACTTGAAACAATCAGGTCCTGGCACACAGACAAATTCCAGATGGAGGAACGACCAGGACTTTCCGCCAAAGCTTACAGACGGCGAACAATGAAGAAAAAGTAGTAGTCTCAAAGAGGTCGGATTTCAGGTGTCGGATCGGAGGAGTGAAACAGGGGTACGGGCTCTAATGAATGTTTCTTTGTTGGAAAGCAACTGGCTGATTTTGCGCCACAAAGTATCGAAATCATACATGGCAAGGTTTATATAGTCGAGGCCCCGTGGGAGCCAGTGAAAAGTGATGGAAAGTTCATGGATCATAACGATCTAGAGAGAATGGTGCAGCGGGAAATGAGAAGGGGATTTGACCGATACAGATGTGGGTGATGCACTTGTGGTTCTATTTGAACTGTATACAGATGTGGGTAATGCAGTTGTGGTTCTATTTGAACTGTATACAGATGTGGGTAATGCAGTTGTGGTTCTATCTGAACTTTATACAGATGTCGGTAATGCACTTGTGGGACCATTTGAACTTTATACAGATGTGGGTAATGCACTTGTGAAACCATTTGAACTTTATACAGATGTGGGTGATGCACTAGTGGGACTATTTGAACTTTATACAGATGTGGCTAATGCACTTGTGGTTCTATTTGAACTTTATACAGATGTGAGTAATGCAATTGTGGTTCATTTTGAACTGTATACAGATGTGGGTAATGCACTTGTGGAACCATTTGAACTTTATACAGATGTGGGTAATGCACATGTGGGACTATGCTAAGTGCTATGATGATCATCATTATCATCATCATCAGATTCCACTTCTGCCGTTAAGAGTTGGGGGAGGAACAGTTTGCGATCCATTGTTTGTTAGGCAGCAACGGCTACTGTCATTCCGATGTAGAAGATGTAGAAGCTCTTTAATGTCATCAGTCCATGTTCTCCTAGGGCGACCTCTTGCTTTCACTTCAGATCTTTTCATGTGTAGCGCCTGCATTGGTGGTTGTTTGGGCTGCATTCTTACTAAATGACCAAACCATTTGCTCTTCTGTTTCTCTATGAATTTGCTGCATAATTATGACTGATAATATATTTTCTAACCTTGGATGGTTAAGTTGGCAGCTTCTCTCAGGCATCTAATTTCACAGTTGTTAATGTTACGAAGGTTAGTCTTTGATAGTGTCTAAGTCTGGCACTGGCAGCACAGTGTTGGTATGAATGTGTTGTTTCTAACTAAGTGCTCTGATAGTAGTTCATAACTCTGCTCAAACTCAATGTTATTGCCAAAACAATGTGAATATTATTTGCGAAATGAAGACAGGTTCAAGCAAAAGAATGGAGATAGAGTAAGGCTTTGTACATCGCTCAGTTCTTACTGAATCCGCATTGAGATGCACAGTAATGTTAAAAGAATTTGAGCTTTCTTTTCATAAGTGTTTTAAGCTTTGGTAGACGGGGATGCATGGTAGCTAGACCCTTCCAGTGTGCCCCGAATGTCTAGAGTTCCAATCCGCATCAACGCAGATAGTCCCCTCCCCCTCTTTCCCACTACGACTTTGTCTCCCAGGTCGACTTAGCCTAAATGGAAACCGGGTAATGCCTTTGGACGCAAAATCGCTTGGACTGGTGTTGATTGGATTATATTGCCTGTCTAGTACTGACTGGCCGATATAAATGTAGTGAAGCATCGTATACCCGCACTGCAGTGGAAAAAGTCCTTTACTTCATATACTAAAGTTAGTTTCGTATCCTTTACAGGACGTTGCAGAAGCTGTTGTGGTTTTTCTAGGCAAATTTTGTACTTTCAGTTGTTTGCCATTGCTTGGAACTGTCAGCTCTCGGTACCACTGTCGCAAACCAGCGCAAGAAAAAATCGTCCGCATCAGGGATCGAACCCGGCACCCCGGCATTACGAAGCGCGTTCGCAACGCCTAAGCCACAAACGCCGACTTAACATACTACACACTTTAAATTGAGTGTCTTCTCGTAATTTTACAGATACGGTCCTAATTACTGGGTCATAGACGTCGATATGGATTGTTCAAGAACAGACGGCGACTATTTTGAGTTCAAGGCCATCGCAAATGGTGTCTGGGAGGAAGACGTCTCACCGTCTGGGCGATGTTCAGGAGATAGCCCAGGAAACCTGCCCTACCCCTCTGTCAATCACTTCGCCAAATGCGGCTACTTGAATGTGTTCCATCTGAACTCAAGGGAGTGCCAGGCCAGGTCGCTTCCATGAGAAAAGTTTGCTTTATTTGAAATATATTCTATTTTATTCAGCTTTGCTGTTTTGTCTTCTCTTCTGATATTAAGTTAAATAAATACGAGGTGTAGTCCTGGGAAGTCAAGGCGGCCAGCATGATGCTGATCAAAGGTCTACAAAAATATAAGTCTAGACTCACGTGCTCAATGCGCCACAGCTGTGTAAAGGGAGCTTTACATTTAGTATAATAGTAATAGTAGTAGTAGTAGTAGTAGTAGCAATAGTAGTAATAGTAGTAGTAGTAGTAGTAGTAGTAGTAGTAGTAGTAGTAGTAGTAGTAGTAGTAGTAGTAGTAGTAGTAGTAGTAGTAGTAGTAATAGTAGTAATAGTAGTAGTAGTAGTAGTAGTAGTAGTAGTAGTAGTAGTAATAGTAGTAGTAGTAGTAGTAGTAGTAATAGTAGTAGTAGTAGTAATAGTAGTAGTAGTAGTAGTAGTAGTAGTAGTAGTAGTAGTAGTAGTAGTAGTAGTAGTAGCAGTAGTAATAGTAGTAGTAGCAGCAGCAACGACATCAGTAGCACCAGAAGTAATAGTAGTAGTAACAGTGGTAATAGTAGTGGTGGTTGTAGTAGCAGTAGTAGTAGCAGCAGCAGACGTAGTATTTGTAGAAGAAGTAGTAATACATTAGTAGCAGTAAAAGCAGTGATAACAATAGTAGTAGCAACAGCAGTCGTAGTAATAGCAGCAGCAGCTGCAACAGTAGCAGTAGTAGTAACACTACTAGTAGTAAAAGAAGCATTTAGGTTATTAGGAGGCAATTAACGGAAGTAAAATAAATATACGACTGCTTAACTAACTAGCTCTCAGTACCTTTGCATCCGATTGTAAAATACAACAAACTCAAACTCAACATCCAGACTCGAGAGAAAAATGTAAGCATTGGAAATGCGATCGTTTCTAAAGATCTTTAGTATGATGGCGTGGGCATATAGGGCTAGACCTATATTTTTAGAATGATCAACACTCGGTAGGTCTTGTGATCAACAACACCCGGACCGCCTTTATTTCCCAGGAATGTACATTGCATCCAGTCAAGGCTGTGTCGACTTGGCAGCCAGGATCATTTTCGGAGAAAAAAGTTAGGACCTAAACGTACGACCTTACGATCCACAGGCGAGAGTCTAGCCGCTACACCACGGTGGCTCCCCATAGCAAGAATAGAGAAAATATAATATCAATGTCCATATCAAACGTATTACAGTCAAACTCCTATGCGGGTTCCGGAGCATTCTTTCGGGAGGCTAGAATAGGCCTGTCTCTCTAACAAGCATGCTGTAAAAGGCTACTGATGAGGAAAGTTTACCGCAGCCAGCGGAAAGCAGCAGTGACTGCGATAAACTAGACTTTGCGATAATGATGATCAACCCTGATTCATGACAATTCCCGTTCAAGTGATGTGATTATCCTACAGCTGGGTCTATGTATTGGGGCACTCGAAGCGCATGGGGATTCATAGCAAAAGCGAATGGACGACGCTAAGTGCAACAAAGCCTGGCATATAATAGCACAACGTCGAGTTTGAGAATGGAGGTGGAGGCGGTCTCTGCTGAATTCCGCTGGATTGAGAATTAGCTGTGCACATATGCCATGATTGTAACTGACTCACGGAGCATGCTGAGAAAGGTGGAGACAGGCATGCTCTATGCAGAGTGGCAAGCATCACTTCAGAGGTCCCAGGTAGTTATCATCCCATGGATATTCTTTCTAGTGTGCTGGGAAATGAGCAGGCAGATAGACTGGCCGCTTCTGCACTACTTGGTGGTGAACTGATCTATGACAAGCTAGATGTTGTAAAGACCCTCTGGGAGCGAGTGAACAGTGTGGAAGCGCAAACAGATCATTACGGTCTGAGGAGAATGGCGCTGCGAGGAGTTGCCGGGGGATCTGGCCGATGCTCAACGCTCAAGAGAAAGACGAGGCGGATATACAATCAGATAGTTACTGGTGCCATCGGAATTGGAACTTTTCGTTTTTTGTGTGCTGAAGATGTGGACTCAGCGCTAATGGGAGTGTCCCGAGTGCTATGATGTCGATTGTTAATTCAACATTCAACATTCAACACTGAAAGAACTCGCTGCGCACCACGAACGTCACCTTCAAACATTAGCCTGTGCAATTCGCACTAGACGTGCCGTTCTCTGCAGTTGACGACAACCATTGCATCATTCGTTTTGTCTGTACTCATAACTAGTTACTGTATCGGTGAGTTTCAATATTAGATTTGAGGCAATGAACTAACTTTTTCCGTGTGGGCCCCGGGGCCCCAATTTTTGATAACAAGTATAGACCCACTGCCGTAACGGACATGTCGTTTAGGACAATTGGTTAGGGGTTTGGAGAAATCACTCGTGTTGTGCTGAAAGAAAAAGATATCGCAGCCTAGATGTAAACCCTCTTTAATGGCATACTGGGAAAACGATAACAAATTGAAATACGATTCTCCACTTTCGCAGGGGCATAACATATCTGTTTTATTAGTTGACAAAGATTTTGCTCGAAACGTGCGGTTGTATCTGTGCTGCGGCTACGGGTTCTATGCCTCGTTTAAAAGGTGAATGACCAAAATATATATATATATATATATATATATATATATATATATATATATATATATATATATATATATATATATATATATGAAAGTAGAAATAAAAATAATAAAAGTCACATGGAATGCATAACAAAAAAATTAAATATAAAACTTATGAATGTGGTTGGGAGTGGGTAATCGGTGGGTGTTGTGGTGAATGACTGTTATATATTGTTAGGTTCCTATTCCAGGTCTCAAACCATATTACATATATCATGCGAGGCCCATGTTCTTATATATTAGTTGGATAGTATCCCACCGGCTCTGTGAGTATGCCGAGAAAGGCACACTCACACTAGACCCAGTCGAGAATGGAGAGGATGGAGGAAGGGGGGGGGAGAGGTGGACTCCCTCGATCTGGAATCGATCCAGTGACTACCACGATGTCAACCAGGCGTTCTGACCACTGTAACATCACAGTTTTCCGTAATGGCTTGGAGGAAGAGGCAGAGATCGACCAGCCGGAAGCTGCCAGAAGATATTTGACAGCAGATACATTAGGAATAAAAGTCCACGAGTTAGGGAAACTTTTAATGATCTTCTTATATCTTGGCTCATTTACATCTTGTGAATACCGTGCTGTGTGTGGGCCCTATGTCTTCTTCAATAATGTGACAACACGTCATGCTGTCACCGCCACAGTTCTATGGTTTTTTTTTTTAGGAGTGCCCCTCCCGTCAGTACTCTGATAAATCGTTAATTTACATTTCTTATAACAATCTAGTAATTGGCTCTGGGAAAAAAAGCATACACTTATAGTTATATCTGTAGACATTTTTAGATTTCATAGTTTTAAATACACTGCAGTTAAAGAATATATTGTTTCGTTTTTTTCTTGGCGACAATGATTAGGGTTCTAATACAGATGTCGAGCGAGTCATGAAACCTCTCACCAAAGTGACCCCGCAAAAAATGGAAGAAGGGGGAGGGGCGGGGTAGGCGGTTGGGGGGGGGGGGGGGGGGGGGGTTTGAAGCATGTTGTTAAAATGACTTGAGTGGGATATTCCGTTTTTAGCTTAAAATATTATTGGAAAATCCCGTTTTCAACGCAAGATTTTATCAGCCTACACTTCATGGCACCGTTGTGCCTTGAACCTCCTCCCTAAAACTGGTAATGTCAACATACTGTCAACGCACAGTAAAATCCATACGGTACAGAAACCTACATACAGTGTAATTAGGGTGCACGAAAAAAGACCCATTTCCCGCCAGTTACCCATAGGCTCTTTACTGCTGGACCCACTTTGTTTTTAGATTGATCGGCCTCGACCGGTGATGTGGTCAACATCACAGAAGTCGCCTTTACTTCCCAAAACATATTGCGTATCCTGTACAGGACGTTGCAGAACCAACCCTAAACAGCTCCTGGCTGTTGTGTGGTTTTTCTAGGCAAATTTACGTCCAGTAGTTTGTCATTGCTTTCTGTACGGTGGGCTTTCTTGATACCACTGTCGAAACCAACGCAAAGCGGGTGGCCCGCAGCTGAGATCGAACCCGGTATCCCGCCATTACGAAGCCTTCACATCGACTTAGCCACAGAGCCGATCAAGACATATTACGCTACCATTTATAGGCTCGGTCGACCTGTGAATCAAAGTCAACTTTAAAAAATATACCTGGGTGGGGATTTGAATCAGTTACTTTGTTTTGGCAGATACGAATCTAGCCTTCGCTTTTCAAGCCTTCACGCTTCCAGGCTTCCACAATTAATACAGTATCTTCATTGAGTGGGTTCCAGGGCCTTATTTCTTGAGGGGAAAAGAATAGACACACTGGCCTCCTAACAAGCATGTCGTAGGATGCGACAAACTGGGCACCTTCCCTTCGAAATCTTACATCTGCATGAGAGGCAAGGAACTACAGTCTGTAAACAAAGAAGCCATATCTGTAAAATGGCTGCACTCAGATATCAGATCCTGGAAGAAAGCCAAAGTCCAAAACTGGACGAACGATCAGGAGGTTCATGACCGCAAAATACTTTTAAAAACGTCGTCATCCCCTTGTGGGATGCAATTTTTAGTTATTTTGAAGCTCCACCATGGCTTTTGCTGGGTGCCCAAGAGAAGAAACTCCACAGGGGAGCTTGTGCAGCAGGAGTCTACCAATCATCTGTAGAGGTAATCTCTCGTCGACAAATGTTTCGGCCCACGAGCTCCTAGACATTTTCAGAGAGTAGGCTTACCTGAGTTCATGAAGCTCAGGGTTGGTTTCTCCTGCTGCACGTATTACCGGAAGTTTTTCGGACAGGACAAGACGAAATTGGTGACTTTGCAAAAGGTACTGTGAGATACTGTGTTTATATAGTCCCTGCGGTAGCTTAATTAGAGCAGACAGCATACCTGGACGACCAAGTGGCAAGCTTAGGGTTGGTTTATCGGACACATGTTGGACTTTGTTGGCAGGTGGCAGAGGGACACTGAATATAGCTAAATATAGCCGGGCCTTAAAAAATGCCTAACGGCTGAACGGGGTTTCTGGGACCTCTTTACGGGTGATCCTCATCCACATGGTGGCACCGGGTATTTATCCCTTGTGTGATGTCCTGGTGGGGTACAACTTACCTACCTTACCTATGAACGCCCCCCCCCCCCTACCCCCCCCCCCCCAAAAAAGATTTTAAAAGTCATTATCTGTTGATTTTGTATATACGATATTTCTTCTCCCTCAAGGTTGCACGTCTGTTTATGTCACACTGGTGTGCTAGCATTCATTCCGGTATTCTAGTACATACATTGACTTTGATTTGCTTACGTAAACTTTTACATTCCAGGACACGAGAGGCCACAATTGAACCCAATATTATTTAGAGGCAACATAAATTTCTTAACGTAGCAGCCAGTCCTCCTAGTAGCTCAACCAAATGGATCATTCTTCAGGCAAAGAGACAAAAGACTTTCCCAAAGGAACAGGACCCAAGACAAAATTACCCAGCATACATAAGTCGGTAGAACATTGGAGAACCGAGAGCTCTCGATCAGCCCTGGCCTCAACCTCCGGCTCCGAAAAAAGGTCACACGAGACATTATTTCCCCAAATCGAGAACTATAAGAACCGCTTAAACAGCTTTGGTATGGGGATGTGCACAAACAACAATGCTAAAACAAATTCTTCAGAGCAGAAACAAAGCTCGGATGCACTGTTTAGAGAAAGGCCATCGTCTGCTAAAGCCAAGAAAAGGGAACACAATGTGGCAGCAAGTTCTTCAGAACAGAGCGATAGCACCGATTCTAAATCGCAACCTGCGCCTTCGATGAGAACACAAGAACAAGTCAACGCTGTAACCGTTTCAACAGAACAAACTCAAAGCATTGCTTCTCGCTCTTTTTTAAAACTTGCAGGTGGGACAAGCACGAAAGTGGAAGTGAATGTTATAGATTCTTCGGAAGATTCCCAAAGCACGGAGACGCCTAGATCAAGACTTGTGTCGGCAATCGACAACAAAAACTTACTGAATCCCCAGATGGATCTGTTACAGCCGAATCAAAGCACGGGCTCACCCCGATCAAGGCGTGTCTCTATTATAGACAAAGGAAATGTGTTTTATCTCTCAACGGATTCTTCGGATGATAGTTTAAGCACTGGTTTGCCAAGATCAAAAAGTGTGTCTGTAGTGGACAAAGGAATTGTTTCGAGGCCTAAAACTGGTTCTTCAAAACCGGATAAAGGCACAGTAGCACGTAGTTCAAGGCTAGTGTCTATAATGGACAAAGGAAACGTGGTAAGTCATAAAACTGGTTCATTAGAAGAAGTCCAAAGAAAAGAAGCACTTCAAATATCAAAGCCATCGTCTACGAAAGACGCGAAAAGTAATTTATCAGTATATGACGCATATTTGGTGGATGATTCCATCAAATCAGTAAAACTGCGAAAATTCAAAAAACGAAGTACAATGACCTTGTTGTCGCCTACGCCAGCAGACATTGAGGATGCTATAAGTCGTCACGGGCCTTATGAAGGTGAGTACTGAGATTTATGCATGTGTGAATCGCTTGAAGCTGGCTTAGGGTATGTTGTTGGTCACTACTATTGTCACCAGCATTCTTCACCATCACCACTACCTACACCACCACCACCACCAGCACCACCACATTCAAAACCAACATCACCACTACCGTAATCACTACCATTATCACCACAACCCCCACCATCACCACTACGACCACCATCATCATCCCTGTTCTGTCTTCCACTTCTGCCGTTGAAAACCGTCGAAAAGAATATTGGAGGAGGGGGGGGTGGTTGGGGGGGGGGGGTGGTGGTGTGGTGGTGGGGAGAGAGGTCCTGCGCTGTACAGGCGGCCTGGGAATTGTCATTCTGTGTAGATTTGGCATATTAACTTTAATGTCACCAGTTTGTGCTCTCTTGGAGCGTTCACTACCTCTCATATGAGATCTTTCCAGGTCTGGCGCCTGTGCTGGTGGTACATTCTGTGATTGCATTACACCGAGATGGCCAAACTATTTGGATTAATGTGTCCCCGTCTTTCCCACTTTGTTTAGTTCAGGGACTCTGGTAATACGAACAAGAAGATTAAAGCCATTTATAAAGGTCAAAGGTTAAAGAGAGGATCGACTTCATGGCATCGGGTTTTTATTCCACATGCTCAGTCTCTCTTTGTAAAACCGCTAGCCGCCTGCCGAGAGCGTTACACAAAGCACGAACTCCGTAGCTCCGGCGACGACCTTCATCAACTTCCTCAAATTTAATTGCACTTGTGAACTGAACGGCGCTGTTGTGTAACGAACCCACGACCTTGAGAGCTCTAGGTAAACGGCTTCACCCCTTCCCCACTGAGATACCCGAAGCTGGAAAGTATGGTAATAATCAATACAAAAAGCAGGGCTTCCTAGAATGACGTTCATTGTTCTCTCCTGACGTGCTAACATAAAAGGCAATAAGAGGGTGGATGCCCTCCTAGCCAGTGCCATCGAAGAAAGTCGACCGTATATGCACGGTCTGTAAACTCAAGAACTCTTTTTAACGGTTACAAGCGTATTGGGCATATATGGTTAGACGTCTATTTTATAGATCAATCGGAACTTTTTTGGGTGATGTTATCATCACAACGGCCGCCTTTACTTCATAATACAGCATCTGGTACCCATTCAAGGCTGGATCGACCAAAGAGCCAAGGTCATTTGTTTAAGAAAAAAGTCACGAGGACACGAACCAATTACCTTCCGATCCGCAGGCGAGCGTTTTGCCGCGTCACCACGGCAACTCGCTTATATGGACAGAAAGAATAATGATACACAAGATACAATACAAGCTGAAGATATCACACATGAAGACAAGGACCTCTCTCTGACACAGAAGCGAAGTCCAAAAGATAGACAAGTCGGGGCATCGCGACGGGAGAACCACACACGAGCTCTCTGTCGTTACATCAACCAACACAGAATAGCAGTATCTAGCGTAAAGTTAGTAGCATAACCTTCAGAAGACGCTGCAAAAGCAACCCCAGCATTTTTTGGCTGTTGTGCCTTTTTCCTGGTAGATTTACGTCCAATATTTTGCCATTGCTTCCGTGAGCGTAAACACAGTAAGAAAGAAACACAATTAGTAGAGAATGGGTACACTTAGGGATATGCACGACCGCAATGAAGATTATTGTGAAAAGAACAAGATAATTGGTCCAGATTATATTCTCACGATCTGTTGTTGTTGTTGTCGTTGCTGCTGCTGATATCTTTCTATTTCGGTCTTGTGTAGGTCACATTGGTTGCTTTCCTCTGGCATCTTAATTCATACGTGTTGTTATTGTTACTTTCATAATCATCAGCACGTGCCCTGTCGACTGGCGCATGCATCTCCACCATTTGTCCTCTGAATGAGTTCCATCGATGATATTCCTGCGTACCACCGTCATCAGCTCTCTCTCTCTCTCTCTTTCTCTCTCTCTCTCTCTCTCTCTCTCTCTCTCTCTCTCTCTCTGTCTACCTCTCCCTTTTCTAAAGTTGATCTTCCCAGTTGTCACAATATTCTCCAAAGCCTCCCACCTCATCACATGACCAAAAAACAGTAGTTGTCTTTTTCTTAAAACTGTATATATTGATCTGCTTTCATTAGCTTCCTACAGACAATCCTCATAAAGTACTGGTCTTTAGTTACTTGTATTTACTGAGTTTCAAAAATTCAGTCTTGTTTTTATTATCTGCGTTTACACAGTTGGTACGGTGAAGAGCATAAGGGTCGTCAGCCTGAGGATCTAGGACCGCATAGCCTATTGTAGTCGCCACGATCTATGCAAGTTCGATTTTGTGATATTGTTGTTCTAAGTTTTAAAAAAAAACACACACAACAACAACAACAACAGGAATGACCTGCAAAGGAAAACATATGCGTTATAGCAAAATGGGGCAGTGCCGTTTGAACTGGCTTTCACTCATAAACGTGGAAAATGACATACTAAAGACCACTCGAAGTCAATAAAAAAGCAGTTGAGTGAAAAGAAATGTCCGCAAATGCTTGTTATAATAAGGAGTTCGTAGTAATTTGTCAAAATTATTGACCCCGGGTATCCACCGTGGCATCCCATGGTCAAGGCCGCTCCTTTATACTATTTAGTCAATCAAATGCCCAAAAGCTATAGGTGAAGCAATTCCTACTGATGACAAATCTCATCAAATCGGTTGTGATGCAACGAAACATTGACCGTTACATCCTAACCGACATCCTACTCAATGGGAAGGGAGCCCTGGTAGCGCAGTGGTTACATTCTCGCTGGCCGACGTGAATGTTTTTGATTAAAATCCGTTAGGGGGCGGATTTTTTCCCTTCTAAAACTGACACTAGCTCCCAGGTCGACCCAGCCGAACATGGGGACCAGGTAGTGTCCAGGGAAGCGAACGTCCAGCATGATGTTGACCACGTCTCCAATAGAGTGACGCTTGATTCATACAAACTGTAAGCCTAGGACAACATGCTTCATTGACTCTATATATAAACAGAGGGGGAACCTTTGAGGCCGTTAAATATTATGAATTAACCGAGTAACAGAAAGTGTATTGATCGGCACTCATTCTGTCTTTCTACTTCTTTCTATGAGTGCCGATCAATACACTTTCTGTTACTCGATTAATTCATTGACTCTGCATGTTTTAATAGCAATTAGGCTGCACCAATGGACATGCACTCATTGGTAATTTCTATTCTGAGTCTAGAGATCTTGAATTGTCCAGTCTTGTGTACTAGACATGTGCGCTAAAATTGGAGTGAGGGAGAACCAGTGACGCTCCTTATCGAGGCGGGTGATAACAAACGAGACAAGTGAAAAACCTACACTGATTAAATAATAATAAATAACAATGGAGACTGTTCGACCGAAATCAAAATGAGGATGACCCTAGCAATGCAAAGTTTACACTGCATTAAAAGTCTGTGGTTAAGCACCGTAGTGGACTATCTCCCAGTTCTTAAGAAATAAAATAAGGGTTTTTGAGCTGAAATGCTTTAGAACTATTCTCAGAATACAATGCACATTCAAGGGAACAACTAAGATTTTAAAAAGATCTGAGAACATAAGGAAGATTGGCTAATAACAGCATATTGTCTCGGAAGCTGAGATATTTTGGTCATATCAAGCGAAATGGCAAATTTGAAAAAACAGTAGCAGAAGACATGTTACCAGGAAGGAGGAACAAGGCCCGTTCCACTTGGAAGATGGTTACGGGATAAAAATGATTCGTTGAATATAGAAGTACACGAGGCAGGAGAGCCGGCAAGAGACCCAGTTTCTATGGGGCAACGCCATGACGACGGCGAGCTGCTGCAAAGGAACTGCTACATAATGAATATTAAATAAATATTGACATAGACAATATGTGTTTGTCAATCAGGTTATGAGAAAGAATGGTCCAAAGAACTTGGTAACGACGGGCAATGTTAATGGCACAAAATGGCTGATATAATCCGTATCTTTGTATCCAGTCTTTGCTGGCTGAACAATGAAATGCCTTCATTTGGAAATTAGGAAGACATAAACAATAGACTGCACAATGTAATAATGTATATTTTGCTGTATATCTTCAAGTGCATAATATTAGTTAGTTAGTTAGTTAGTTAGTCTTTCCTCTTGTGTCGAGTGCGGCACATAGGGCAGAGGTCATGACTCTCCATGCATGGCGGTTCGTTGCAATCTGTTGTAGGTCTTGGATGTTTGAGTGGCCCATGAGTGAGCCTTCCCTGATGATAGTTCTACGTAGGGTTTCCCTTGGTCTTCCACGAGATCTTTTCCCCTGTGGTATCCAAACGAGGGCTTGGTAAGGAAGTCTTGATTTATCCATTCTACGGGCGCGGCCGACATAGTTCCAGCGGCGTTTTCGTATAAAATTAGACACATACTCTTGCCTGGATTCTTGCCTTATTTGTGTATTTGTTCGGAAATCTGATCATTTGAAATTTAGTATTCTTCTAAGACATTTATTTTCAAAACTGTCTAATTTTGTGTCTAGAGTGTCTAGCATAATATAGTAACAATTAATTACAATGAAGCAAATAAACCATTTTTTCTCTAACTGAGATACAAAATCCATCACATTTAAAAAAAAAACGCCTGTTTCTGTACTTTTTTGCTCACATATACTTTTGGGGAACATAACTTTCAAATAGTGTAATGTTTTCCCCCACAGGAGACTTGCCAGTGATACGTACGGAACAGAATGTTGATGATGATCACGAGGCGCTGCGTAGCAGAATGTCCCTCGGAGGGGTTATGTCCGTCATAGACCAAGTCAGTTTCGAGGAACTTGGGTTTGACCCAGACGAGCTGGTCAGGACTGACCCCACAGTAGCCAAGGCTGTGTGTGAATTGTTGACGGAGTACACTGACGAGGTAATTCTTGTAATCTGTGGTTATTTGGGGGCACCTATATTCACTGGGAACTCCCTCAAAACTGGTCCCAGGCCAAGACTCTGGTCAGGAGCATATCGTGGATTGTCTGCCCAGGATATATGAAACTGGTCCCAGGCCAAGACTCTGGTCAGGAGCATATTGTGGATTGTCTGCCCAGGATATATGAAACTGGGGTGTACGGGGTAATGAGCCCGCTGATAGACTGGCTGCTGCCTCTTCTATGGGTGGTGACTTACGCTATGATAAAGCGGAAGGGGTGAAGGGGGTGGTGACTTACGCTATGATAAAGCGGCAAGGGGTGAAGGTTCTCTGGATCAAGTGGACAGTAACAAAACAGAAAAAGGATCCAAACACTGACAGACTGATTGAGTGAGGGGTGAGCCAAGTATCTGGAAGACATTCAACAATGAGGGGAAAACTTAGACGGACTTTTAACCTAAATCAGGTTGCAACAGGTACTATTAGCATGTCGACTCTTTGTTGGCTACTAAAGACGTAGACGGAGTTGGTGTGAAAATGCCCTATGCAGGGATGTCAATTCTTCCTTCATTCATTTTTTCATTCAGTAAAGGGGGACAAAGATGATAACAATAGTAGTAATAATATTGATAATAATAATAATAATAATAATAATAATAATAATAATAATAATAATAATAATAATAATAATAATAATAATAATAATAATAATAAGAAGAAGAAGAAGAAGAAGAAGAGAACATTAAAAGCGCGATTAGAAATAAGAATATATGAAAAAAAAAAAAAAAACAGAAGGAAGGCGGACGAAAGATTAAAGAAAAAAAAAAAAAAGAACAAAGAAGGAAGAAATTAAAAAGAGAAGAACAAGGAACACAGAAGAAAAACAGAAAAAAAGTTTTGCAACCGTTTATTATTCTTACATGGCGTTGTTAATATTTTTATGTCTTTGGCATCGCTGGTGTCCGTGTTCTGTCTGTTTATCGCGGGTGCTGTCTGTTTATCGTGGGTGTTGTCTTTTTATCGTGGATGTTGTCTGTTTATCGTGGGCGTTGTCTGTTTATCGTGGGTATTGTCTGTTTATCGTGGGTGTTTGTTTATCGTGGGTGTTGTCTGTTTATCGCGTGTATTGTCTGTTCATCGCGGGTATTGTCTGTGCATCGTGGATGTTGTCTGTTCATCGGAGATGTTTTCTATTCCTCACAAGGTGCTGTCTGTTTATCGCAGGTGTTGTCTTTTCATCGAGGGTGTTGTGGGACTGTGAAGATAATATCAATGTATGCAAAGCTGGCAGTACTACGGTAGGGTAGCAAATTAGTCGCTTGTCTGCCGACCTGAAAGTGCAGCCTTTTTTTTTTAACATTGTGTCCTTTAAGAGGAGATTGATTGGCTTCTAGGTCGACACAGCATAAACTAGGCAACAGGTAATGTCATGAGAAGTAAAGGCGACAGACGTGATACTGCCCATAGCGTGTTGATGGGCCTACAAACAGTTTGTCTAGCATCATATGCACTATACGTTAAAGAGGTTCTTTACTTTTACTGGTTTATAAACTTTGTTTGAAACGCTAATGAGGATTGTTTTACATTTAAACGTTCCCTCCAAGGACGCAGAGAGTCTGAAGATAATAACCCTAGCCTTGTGTGACGACAAGCTGAGCAACAAAGAGGTGCTCGAGGTCATTGAGGAGAATGTCAAGGGAAGAATTGAAGACAATAAGACAGTTTACTTTGCTGTTGCTTTCTTCATTTCCAAGACTCAAGACCCAACAAGTAAATATTACGAACTGACGCGTGGCGTAATAAACTCTGTCTCTCACATGCACACACACACACTCAAACACACAAATTCACCCACACACTCACGCATACATAAACGTAAGCATCCACACGTACACGCAAACACACACAAGCACGCACACACGTAAGCTCACAAAGTTACACACAAACATAAAAGCAAATTGTAATTAACATCATTTAGTGTCTGAAGGCGTACGCATTCACGTCTTTAGATAGAAAACGATTCAAGAATCATCAAGGCTGGTAGCAGATGCCTTTACAAATCCTGGCGCTGAATCCAGGAAAGGGAATAAAGAAGAGAGAAGAAGAAGAAGAAGAAGAAGAAGAAGAAGAAGAAGAAGAAGAAGAAGAAGAAGAAGAAGAAGAAGAAGAAGAAGAAGAAGAAGAAGAAGAAGAAGAAGAAGAAGAAGAAGAAGAAGAAGAAGAAGAAGAAGAAGAAGAAGAAGAAGAAGAATAAAAAGAAGAAGAAAGAAAGAATGAAAGAAAGAAAGAAAGAAAGAAGGAAAGAAAGAAAGAAGGAAAGAAAGAAAGAAAGCAAGAAAGAAAGAAATACTAAAGAAGAAGAAGGCGAGGAGGAGGTGAAGAGAATAGGAATATTAGCAGCAGAGTAGACGGAGAAGGAGGAGAAGAAGGATACACCAGGAAATAATTACATTAGACAACAAAATTGAGACGCTGACACGAACAAAATCAGTCTGGACTATTGTTGGGTTGCTAAACACAAAAATGACACTAAACTTTGCTCCAACACTGTCAACAACAGTATGCTG